>WOUH02000002.1:10410436-10425579 GCA_009936405.2 Stevia rebaudiana | reverse complement strand
ATTTTATTAATTTAGCGAGATATTATTATATCGATAAATTAATAAATTATTAATTTAAAGAGTTGGCTTACGAGAATGCAACTTTTTATAAATTTTTGTTGAAATACGAGAATACAGTGTCTCAACTCTTAAGTGTAATTGGGAGATTTAAAGATAAACTCAATATAGATTTGAAGTTTACAAAAAAACAAGTAACTATAAATTCATTTTTTACTAGACAATCATAGAATTTTTGAATATTTTACTAATTATTAATTTATAGTTTCGTTGGAACTAATATATATCCATTTGGATTTCAAAAAAATTATTATCATACTATTTTATCGATTGGGGTCCAATTTTATACTGGTCCCAATTTGAGACCGAACAAATTATTAATTTTATCGAGATTATTAATTTATCGAGTATTAAATTATAGATGTTCTACTATAACTATCTAACCGCATAACAAAATTTAGATTTATGTAAAGTTCAGTTTTAGTGATTAAGGTTTGTCTCGATTAATAGAGTTTATACACCTTTAATATCTTGTGTCTCTAATGTTTCATGTCTTCACACTATGCTTCCTGCTTCAAACATCCTTTTTCAGTTAATTTTCAGGTAAGATTATTGATACACCCTCCAATCCTCATCTTCCTCACTAACCAACCCCCATCACCACCACCGTCACAACCCTATGGAATTTCATTTGTAAGTTTTGCTTTCTCTCTCTAACTTCTTTATAAAATTTTATCTTTAGTCGATACCTTCCCGTCAATAACAACCAACCATAGCTAGGGGTGAGCAGTTCGCGGTTCCGAACCGTTAGGAACCGAGGAACCGAACCGTTAGTGTGGAACCGAACCGAATCCGTGAGTTACGGTTCGGTTCCGGTTCTAGAAATATGGGGATTTTCGGTTTTGGGTCGGTTCCGGTTCTTTTATCGGGTATTTTGAAAGAACCGATAGGAACCGTTAATTTAAACCGATACTAATTAGTAACTATAATCTAGTAAGCAGATCACCTTAAAAAACGCTCCAAATCCATTATGATAGAAAAAAGTCAACCGGCTCAATGGTTTGTTTAGTTTTAGTTGAATTTTGATTAAATTTTGAATGAGTTTTGGTTAAATTTTTTGGTGAATTTTTGATGATTCTTAGTTGAATTGTGGTTGAACTTTGTTGGATCTTGATTGAATTTTGTTATTGGAACATGTGTGAGTTGGGTCAAACTCGATCAGGTTTTTTTTTGCTACATGTTGTTAAAACATGTTTGTTACCTGTTCTCTTAGAACCGTTTGGGAACCGACGGACAATAACCGTTAAGGAACCGGACCGTCAACGTATATAACGGTTCGGTTCCGGTTCTCAAAATTGATACTTTTCGGATCTGGTTCGGTTCCGGATCGGTTCGGTTCTAACCGTTAAGGAACCGTTGCACACCCCTAACCATAGCCCCTCTAGCATCCCAAATAACATGCGCAAGTACCTTTAAAAAAATAGGAGCTAAGTATATATGGCCACTCTTCTCTCTTATATGAAGTGTACATTGTAAAGAGTTCATAGATGAAACCAGGGCTAAAGTGACTGAGAAACCAATCTCGATGTTGCACCACCATGCCTTTTTGGGTTGGTGGTGGTGGCATGTGATGCCGGTGGTGGTTGGTTCTGGTGGTGGTGGTGGTGGTGGTGGAGGAGGCTAGTTAAAGATGAAGATGCGCATTGAAAGGTATTTCCGTAATTTTACCCAAAAACTAGCTGAAAAATTAACAAATGTTTGTAGGCTGTAGCAAGGACGTGTAGTGTTGAGACTTGAAACGACTGAATTTGTTAATTGAGGTAAACCTCCTGAACTAAACTGTAGTTTAGTCATACATGGATACATTATATTAGAAATCAACATTATATTAGAACTGTAAAAATCGCATAAAAAACTTGTACATGGTGTATTAATGATATATTTGGAAAGAGAAAAATGAGTGAGGTCGGTGGTTAATTAACCGACTTATATATTAAATCATGTGACTATAAATGATTCTTTTGATTATTAACAAAAACTTGTTCTTAATGAAATATCCAATAGTCATATAATTAATATAAATGGTTTATTTTTGTTTAAAAAAAGTTTTATTGTATATGAAAACAACCAATTTAATGAAAACACTAATTTATTGAAAAGGTATCTCTTTTTTTGAACAGCAATTTTTTCCTTCTTTTTGTGAACTTCTCTAACCTATTTTAGAAGGGACATCTTTAAAAAACATCTTGTATAAATGTCGAAGATATATATTTTTAACGGCAACTCGAAGATATATGACAACGAGGTGTGATAAATAATTGTTTTGGGCTTTGGGCCGGGATTTGGGTTGAAGTTTGTCTAGACCAGATCCAGATCGGATGAGGCTCTATTGGCTGATTTTATTTTTGCTCAAGAACTTTCGAGGTATAACATGAAAATGAAAAATATCATTTCCATATGGTATAAAAAAAAATTCTAGAATTGGTATAAAGTTACAACTTACAAGATTATTTACCAATCATGATCTGGTGTGATACGAGAAAAAACAATGAAGGTTATGTTTGGTAAAATCAAAGGAACTGAACTTGGAAGTTGGAATTGAGAGCCGAAGCTTATATTCATTGTTAAAAGTTGGACCTTTTATTTATATTGACGTCTTTGGTTAAGTAGCAATTATGTGGAAGGTAAGAAACCACATATAAATAAACCACTAACACTTTCATACCAAGAAAAAAACAATCCAGTACATATATGTCCTAGCATAACTATTTGCAGGGGTGGAGAATAGAGGAGTTCGGGCGGGGCGACCGCCCCTGCTCCGTTTTTCTACATAAGCATGTATTTGGTACCCCGTAATTTAAAAAAAAAATTATATGTATGGTCTCGCCCCTGCCGTAAAAATAATTTAAGGTTAGTTTCGCACCGGCTCCAAAATATTTTATATTTATTAAAAAATATGGATGGTAAAAATACCCGAGTGCCTAAAGAACAGATATTTATTTGGTATTTGAGGTTTGGGCTTATAATTAAATACCCAATTTTATAAAATATATAAAACCCAATAATTATAATTAGCCCATTACCAATAAATTAGAAACCCATAACCCATTACCAACAAAAATAAAAACCCAGCCCATTTTTTATTAACAGCAGAGGATCTCGCGTGCTAGCCACCGTGAACCGGACGATGTAGCCAAGGTCGATTTCTTGACCTCAGTGAGACCGTACCCCCAGATAAGTGGGAACCGGATAAAATCCGTAAACCCTCACCCCTCCTAAGGTTTGAACCCGTGACCTCTATTTAAGGTGCACTTTCTCCCCATCACATGAAATTGCCTAGAGCAATTACTCTGGATAAGATTTGAACCTAAGACCTCTCAAAGGAAGAGCAATTGGTCCATTACTTATTTAATAATAAATCTTAAAATAACCCCTTTTCTATCCCCATACGACAGAACACCAAGAGCAAGGGTTTCCAAACTCCAGGCTCTAGCCACTGCTCGTCTGCTCCGCGGTGAGCCACACCGGCCACTGTTTTGTCTTATAAACAACTTAGTCTTTTTTGATAACAAGTATTTTAGTTTTTATGTTTAAAAGAAAATTGTAGTATTTATTTTTTGAATGAAAAAATAAAGTTTCAGTAATGTTGTCCCGACCCAACCCGAACCGCTGAGTCGAAACGTAGTGTTAAGAAAAAAAATAGCCATAAATTCACGCCCCTGCCTCATTTATTTTCAAGATCCGCCACTGCTTATAATTATAAAAACATAAACATAAAATAAATATATGCGTGATTATATGAGGCGACACGATCTGTAGCCATAGTAACAACACGAATAATTAAGTGCAATATGGTTAGTGGTGGCAAGTGACGGTCAAAATAACACACGATGATGACAACAAGCGTCTATGAAATATTTAAACGATGCTTTAGCTTAATGAAAGAAATGAAAACAAACCCCAGGTTATAATAGAACGACAAAAAGATGGCTATAGCCAAAGGTTTAAACGACGACAAAAGAATCCAACTTAAGGGTTGTTTGTCAAATTGTGATGAGTCGTTAAGATGTTAAACCGATTAAGAGTTTAGTTCTGAACCATTCAACATTTTTATAAAACTTACTCATTAAAAGGTTGTATAATCAATTAATAAGAGCTGTAACCAAACAAAGTCGTGTCGTGTATTACTGATTCAAATGTAGCCTCTAAATAAAATAATTACTACCAAATCGACCCCCCTTAATTGGTATACCCATAGAGATAAATGCATAGTTAAATGGTGAATAAAATAGATGTTACATGTCAATTTTAATTTTAGTCTAATAATCAAATAAAAATATTGTAATTGAGTGAGCCTTTTCCATAATTATTTCATTCAATCAAGGGAATGGTAGATTTGCAAATTACTCTTCTATTGGACACAATTTGAATACACATAAACAAATAATGCTTGAACACAATTTGAACACTAAATCATCAGCCCACATGTGATATGACTGTAATATATGATTAATGCACTTTACTCCTATAAATAAGAAGCTTCATTGCACATAGCCACATTACGGATATATCATCATGTTTATAGGAATACTAAGCTGCTACTTGAACAAGACAACTCGAGCTTATATGAGCCAAGTTCGTACCAAACTCAAGCTTTAAATTAAAACTATTTAGAAGCTCAAGGCTTAGTAATAGTGCTAGAAACGAGTCAGCTCGAGCTCTCGAAGGTCCAACAAACCAAACTCGAGTGAGCTTAGGTCTAGTTCGGCTTAAATCATTTAGACCCCGTCATATCACTTTAAATATTTAGTAATGTTAATATACGATAAGTTAATTACTTATTATATTCATTAGGAACTAGTGTATTAAGAATTTTAGAGGGTTAATTTGAGGAAGGGAGAATAATCGAATATGGTTATGGCATATTAGACTAATATTGCATACATAAATTCAATTAAAATAAATTCACAACTTTCAGTGGCAGCAACAATAAAATACTTGTGTTCTCACATTTCATTTCTGTTTTTAAATAAATCTTCAACCTAACCAGCTAATGGTCAAAAAGTTGAACCTACATATTTAATCTCAATCTGCAATTAATATACATTTTTTTTAGCGGATAACTTCTAAAGGCAAAATAAGATAAATTTATATATATGTAACAATCAATATATGCATTTAATAACTATATATTAATCGGAAATATTTTTTAGGATTTTACTTGATGTGTTGTTTTAAAATGAAATGGTTAATTAGAAAATGGTGATTGTGGCTGTAAGTTTGTTAATTAATGTTGAAAAATTAGACTAATTATATGATTATATGAAGGTACTCGTGCCTTCATGGTGGCGAGAGCTAGCCATATGATCTGCCGCTACAACTAAGACAAATAAAGACACGATGGTAATTGTTTTACTTCGATATATTCCTCTAGTAATGGTAAATGATTAGTGGGTGAACAACACCTAAAAAACAAAATATATAAATATGTGACTATGTGAGTAGTAAATCTCTTTATTCAAAGTTGGTATGAATAAATATTAAGTAATAATGGTAAATTGGATAAGTTTTTATAATGCAGAGTACCTTGACAAGACATTTTTAGCACTCTTTTTCGTTGTTTCACCAAATATTATACAACGTGTCGAAGGATATAAAACATATAGAAATGGATTACACGATCTGCCTCAGATACGGTTTTTCGCATAAGTATTTATGAACGTATAAAATATTGGTTTACAAATCCATGTTAATTTATTTTTTAGATATATATGACTTGCCGATTATTTTATGTTAACACAAAAAAAGATATTCTTTGAAGAAAGAATAAACGTCCAAAGAGAGACAAATGACCACCCCAACCCCATGCAAACCATGGTGACCTTTGAGACCCCCAAAGGCCATAACATTGTGGTTAAATCATTTTTTACTCTTTCGTACTTGATGAAATAATCATATAAATTGAAAGTACCACGTCTTTAAAACCCGTAGTTTACAATTTGCCATGTGTTTTTTTCTGACAAGTCTGCCCTCGTAATATCAATTATGATAACTAATTAACTATCAGGTAAGGGAGTGGTATCCTAAGAGGGTAAACTACCATTTCAAATTACCCAATCATACTATGCCATATTAAATGCTCCAACTACCCTCCCAAGTACTCTAAAGTAGTGGCAATGGTACCCTTTCACTTTTTATTCACAAGTACCACTATTAAAGCAGAAGGTACAACTTGAAGAACACAAATGAGTTTGCCGCTACGGCGAAAGTTTGCCGCTTCGGCGAGAGTTTGCCGTTGCCGAGGAGGTGGCGGTGGGTACCCTCTTCGGCTTCGCTACCCTCTTCGGCAAACTCATTCCCACTCCCCTTACCCTCATACTACTTATCTTACCGAATCTCTCTCAAAATCCAACTTTTTTTTTTCGGAGGATTACATATAAAGTTAAAGAATGTAGTTTAAGAAGGAGAATACTATACATTTGCAGTTCAAAAAAAGAAAAACATAAATTAAATTAAAGTAGTAAATAACTGAAAGTCTGAAAATGAAATAAAACATAAAAGAAATCCAATAAGATTTTTTGTGTACGTCACTACAACAAAATCATCAGTCTAATGTAACTTTTTAATAACTTAATGTAACATTTTTCTCAATTGTAACTTTTTAAAATGAAACTTTTTATAAAAAGTTGTATATATAATATAACAAAAAAGTTGCATTAGATCTAATACAACACCACCTAATGCAACCTTTTGTAACAAATAAAAATTACAATAAGATTATTTTTTTGGTAGTGCGTATTGATAAAAAAACAAGTAGTAAATTTTTTGTCAGGTTTATATCTTACAAGACGTTAACAAAACGAGAATAAATTAAAATAAATATACAAAATCATTTAATATATTTCATGCATGCTTTATAAATTATAACATCAACAAGAACAAACAATCCATAGTAAATCCTCTTATACGATGACTATTTGTAGGGTTTAGATATGATGAGACGTAGAAAAATCTGAACATCTATCTATGAGAAAAGAGATCTTAATTACAGGAGACATGGCTCAATATAATCAATAAAACCATGCTATTATAGTTATAACATTGTCTCATTATAACATAGAAACGGACGTATAACTATATATGTAGAAAATGAATTTTCTCCTAAGTTGTTTTTGTTAGACTATGCGTAATGGTTGTAGTGTGGGTGATGACGTGCCACTGACACGCAGAAAGGAGAGTGTCATAATCTGAATGATGAAAATGAGTGTAATGAGTGAGCGAGGATGAGAGAAATTTAATGATTAGTTTAATCATTGATTTTTTTATTTGTTTAATTTAGATAAATATTAAAAGTAAAAAACAAATAAATTATAAAAACATAATTAAATATTCTTAAATCATCATCATCATCATCATCATCATCATAGTACTTAGTATATCCCACCTAAAGGTATGGTCTGAGAAGGGTAAGATGAAGACAAGCCTTATCCCTACCCCGTAGGAATAAAGAGGCTGCTCCAAAAGAGACCTCCGGTTCATGATGCCTGATTAACCGTTATCCCAATGCTTTTAACGTTATTTTCACGATAATAAGTAAAATAACGTTAAAACTAGTGCAATTTTACTTTTGCCCCTCGAGAGTTCACACATATATACATTATATGCGCGCACAGCTAACGGGTTCTGTATAGGTAAAAACCAGCTTTATTAATCAATACGAAATTATATACAGCACTAGCAATCTAGAGTTGCAAACTAGTGTCTTGTACAGGCGATTAAAAAAAAAAACATATACAACTCTCTTTATATATAAAATTATCAAACTTATATATAATACAAATTGAGAGAGGGGAGAAATTGCACCCAAATATATACAGTCTTCAACTCCCCAATTTTTAATTTTATCACCAAACATGGATCATGAAGCACCATCAAAAACTTACTTAACCCCGAAATACGATGTCCAATAAACTTAATCTACAAAGATTTGACATGCTTTAACCAAATGGATTTCCTCCACCGGATGAACCATTTTGTTGGTTTAAATTAAAGGGTCCAAAACCACCTGATGCTTGTGGCCTGTAATGACATGCAACTTATTTAATTTAGATTATAAAAACTAGACATATTGTTAAAGGGTTTGTTACACCAAAAATGTAACAACTTTCATGTTTTTGTCATGGCTAATGTCGTAAAATGGAAACGTGCAAAAATCAGTGGTCTGTTTTGGTAATTATACAAAATAATGTTGAATCATTTAATGGGTTAATTACTTTGGCAATTATACCTTTTTAGCATGGGCTAATTAGGTACTTACAAACACACACATAGACATGTATTTTGTAAACCAACTCTTACGGTACTAACTAATTCCTAACCTTTCATTCTTTTTTTTTTTTTTTTGCTTTTTTCATTAAATTAAAATCTGCAAGGTTATTATGGTGATTTTGACACTACTTTTTCTCTCTCTAAATACCCTTGTCTTCTTCACTCCACCATCTCATATATATATACACACACACACACACACACCAAGAGGTGAACAAAAAAAAACGATTTTTGAAACCGAAATCGGTTCAGAACCGGTTTTTTCATACGGGTTTAAGGCTTTAAAAAAACCAGCAGTGTTTGAAACCGGTTTTTACGGGTTAACTGGTCCAGTAATAAAAATAAAAGTTATCAGACCAGTTAACCAGATCGGTTCGTATATCAGTTTGGGTCTTCGGTTCTAAAAACCGGTTATTAACCAAACCGGTTTTTGGAACAACCGCTTAGGATACCCTTGACCGGTTAACCGGTTTGTGCACCTCTTACAGACCCACCCACACAAAACCGCAGATCATCATTTTTGAAATTTAAACCTTCTTTCTCTTCAAAACACTTTTAAAATACATCAATGGCTGCCATCACCACTAACATCTCCAAATCAGATGATAATAAAAACTCATAACATAAAATGACATAAAACTGAAAGTTGTTACAAACATGTTTGCTCAAAAAGATGAATAAATTTTGGAAATTACCTGTATGGAGGTGGCATGTTGGGAACCAATTGTCTCATAAATGGACCTAAACACAATTCAAGTTTATGTACACGTCAAAACAGGTCTAGTTATGTTAAAAAAATGAAAAACTTTTATTTATACAAAGTGAGGCAAATATGATTATAAAAACTATTTCGATAATAATCTAACTGATAACATAATATTTAAAATTGTCACCTCTATGAAAAGATAAGAATAAAAAGGATAATATTATTACCAGAAGGAATTGGCATTGGTGGTCCATATGATGATGATGATTGTGCGAGCATCCATGGTGATGACTCAGCACCAAGGCTTGAGGTACGTTGTATGCTTGATGATGATGATGATGATGATGGCATCCATGATGGTGAAAGAGTATTGAGGCTCGAGGTGCGGTGTATGTTTGATTGAGGTACCATGTTTGGTAGAGAACCTTGCAAAGGTACCATAGAAGGAAACTACAACATAAGACAGATAATTAAATTATTATGCGATTAAATCATTATTAATTTTTTGGGCGAAAAAACAAATTAAATTATTTCTTCCATCTTGAGAAATATAGATTAGTTAGTGTAGTCATGAAATTTCAAGCATGTTGGTATTTTATAAAGGATGAAACTACATTGCATGAATGAAAGAAAAAAGAAGGTAAACTGCACAAAAATGGAAATAGAACAAAAACAAGTTGCTAATTTATTTCACTAGTAATAATATTTTATGTTGGGATTTAGTTTGATTTTCAAATCAAGAATTAGTTTTGAGAACCTCAATACCTGAAATATTTACTTATATCTTAATCCTGCTAATACTGTGTTTAGTGTTGCACACACACACATGTTTTATAACTAATTTTTACTCCGGTGATCGATAACAAAAAAAAAATAATAAATAATAATAAATTAAATATAAATACAATTTAAATAGGCATACTGTTGTAGCTTGAACTGGAGATGATTCATGAACATCAAATGGATTTAAAGGTTTTGATTGCTGCAGGTAAGCTGGTGGCATGTACTGGAATAATAGAAAATATCATATTAGTAACATCTCAAAACTAAACAAAACCAGGGGCATAATGGGCATTTATGCTTTTATGGAAGGTTTCATCGTACCATTGGAACATTATATGGCATGTTGAATCCCATGCCATATTGAGGAGCAGGATACCAACTGGGACCCGGAGCAGAAAAAGACGGAAAATTGGAAGAAAATAAATCCTGCATGTAGAACATGAATTCTATAAGATTGCTAATTTAAAGTTTATAAATAACTAAAGTGTCAATTATTACTAGAAAAGTTATATCGTTACAATAATAATATAAATTTATTGATAAAACAATTTAGGAGGTTTTACTTTAACTAAAGTGTAAATTATTACTTTAACTAGTTCAACCTGTATTGTATAAAAACATAGGGAAAATGTCACACAAATGTAATCAAGTTTGTCACCTGTTCTAATTAAGTCACTCAAAGTTTTAGTCTCTTTAAAGTCACTCAACTTTCACTAAGTGTTCCAATCCTATGTAATTTTTAAAAAATTGTTTAAATTTTTTAAAATTGATTAGGGAAAATGAAACATATATGAATATTGATTTAAAATAAGTGAACACGTTTTTCAATTTATTTGAATTTTGAGTCAATTGTTAAAAAAAAAGTTCATGAAATAACAATAAAGGTTCATAATTGTTAAATTTAACTAAAATTTATTAATTAGTAACAAATATTCATATATGTTTCATTTGCCTCAATCAAATTTAAAAAAGAGATAAATATTTAAAAAAAAATTACATAGAATTGGAACACTTAGTAAAAGTTGAGTGACTTTATAAGGACTAAAAAACTTTGAGTGACTTAACTGGAACACTTGGGAAACTTGGTTACATTTCTAGTTTTCTACAAATTGATATTTATACATGAGATGAAATATAAGCCAATATAATTAAACATCATTACCGCTGGTAATTCTTTTTTAGCCGTTGGTTTAACATCAACCCCATGTGTAACTTGAAACTGCACTTGAGTATTACTATTTCCACTAAGTGAAGTATTCCATTGCTGCAAAAAATCAAACGAAATAAAAATTGTTAAAAACCTGCATTAAATCCTAAATTTTACTACTGCAAGTAATTAAGCATAAGAGTAACAAAGATAATAAAAATTAAACCTGATTGTTTTGAGATCCACCAACAACCTGATTAAATGACTGAACAAAAGCTTGATTATGCTGAGGCTGCACATTTTGCCACTGATTAAACGCATTAGGCCCAGATGGTCCAACTGGCAGATTTGTATTGGTTGTTGGAACTGATAGTGCAGAAAGTACATCCAGCAAGTTGGTAGTTGAAGAAGTATGAATTGGTTTCACTTCTTGAATTGAATCAAAATTAGCCCAATTATCATTTGAAGATGTTGTTGGTTGAGTAACAGTTGGAGCAGTTTGTTGTGTTTGTGACATTTTGGCAGTTGACGAAGGTTCAGAAACGGTATCAAAATCAATTAACGAATTTTCTGTTTTAAGTTCGGTTGAAATCCCGTTAGAAGATCCCAAGTTACTTGAAGATACGGTTATCTGCAATCCGGAACGAATTCAGTTAATAATATTTTGTAGTTTTTACCAAACCTTAATGGATTAATGTGATCCTAATGTTATATATATCATACTAACAAATATATAGTTCATCTACAATATTTAATATCAAGTTTTGTATATAGAACTAGCTTACAAACCCGTGTATTACACGGAGTTACATAATTAACACTAAAATTCTTAAAATTTAAAGACGAAAATTGTTAAGACTTGAAACGTTTGAAACGGTTTCTGTTGAGGGTGGACTGAAATTGTTAAGAATTGCAAATCTCAGGGATGAAAAGTGCGATTTACTCTTTTAAAAATATAAGATAAATACTTAATTAGATAATAACAAATTCAAGTGATTTTAAAATATAAATCTATTTTAGAATTTAAGATAAAATAAAAAAATATATAAAAATTCAAAAATTGGGGTGTTGGCATGTGACATTATTTGGAATCAAAGTCTACACTTTTTTGTCCTTAAACCACTAATGTAGAACTATTAAAAATTGAATCGTTAGAGACGAAAACTGTTAAAACTTGAAAAGTTAGGGACGGAAATTTTTAAGGCTTGAAACTTTAGGGACAAAACTTGTTAAGACTTGAAACATTAGGGACGAATTATGTTAAAGGCGGACTGAAATTGTTAAACATTGCAAACCTCATGGACGAAAAGTGTAATTTACTCTTTTAAATATATAAGATAAATACTTAATTAGATAATAACAAATTTAATTGATTTTGAAATTTAAATCTATTTTAGAATTTAAGATAAAAATAAAAAAATATATAAAAATTCAAATAATTGTAATGTTGACATGTGGCATTATTGTTACTCATTTATTAGAGATAGATACTTAATATCAAGTTTTTAACAAGAACAAATATTATACAGATACTAGTGAATTCCAGTTACACCAAAAAAAGGCATAGAGTTTATAGCAAACAAAGACCAACATTTTGAGAAAAATACATTGGCAACACAGAATCCTTACAAAAAAATATATAAATAAATAAATAAAAAATCTGACCTGTGTACGCAATGAACCGTCTGATGGTTTGGATCCACTGGATTTTGGGGGTTCAATAATCCGAATAGGAGATGCTTTATCTCCCAGTATATCTCTAACGGGTCTTATTATCGGGGGACTATATATATCTGCATCTTTTTGGTGATCAAGAATTTTACTTTCAACCTTAAAACCTCCGTTAGACAATTTACCATCTTCAGAATTTCTTTCATCCCGAAACGGCGGGCTTCTAGAACCTCCTTGATATGAGTCTTCTGCGTCCCCCTGATCAAATATGAAAATAAATTCGGATATTCAGAAGAACCATAATGCGGTTAGCTAGACAACCAGTATGATTCGCTATCGATTTTCGCATCACTTTTATTTCTGTTCGTGTTTTAGAGGATATTTTAATGAATGTTGGAGATAAAACATATGTTAGCAGCTACAAGTGACACACAGGTTACATGCAATCAAGACTATAATAGAAGTTTACATAATTAACCCTTAAACTTTTGTACATTTGCATAAACACCCCTTTTTGGCAACTTTCTAATTTTTTTTTATATTAATAAACAGTACCATCTTCACTTTTGGAGGCTTGTCAAAGCTCTTTTCACCAGAATATCTTCTATCCACATAGACATGTTTAATGAAGTCCCGAAGCCGCTCGACATTACTGTCACATAAATTAAACTCAAAATTGCAACTATTTTCAAAATAAACTATTTACCGCATTTTATTAAAATATTAAATAATAACAGACCTACTGTCAGGAAAAGATTGGCGTTGAGAATCCCATTCTTTGAAATAAATTTCCTTGGCACTCTAATATTGCAAAAAAATAAAAAATAAATAAAAAAAATTCAAAGTTAGAGGAACACTGGCATGTATTAAAACATCAAGTTGTAAGGATTTTATCATTAAGCAGAACATTTAAGAATATTACCGCATTACCCCCTCCTTGAAGCGCACTAACTTCCTGTGAAGTAAATTTGGCCATTGAAATTGATTTTACCCTGTGTGGGAACTCTCGACTGCAGAAAATGTACATGCATAAATCTATATACGAGTTTAAACGATGTTCTTAACATACCAACTGATATTTCACGTAACTGCACTTAGTTTCTACAAAAATGAATAAAAAAAACAATCATATAAGCACTTACTGTATTCCACTGCAAGTAGTGCAAACAAATGTCCAGAAGTTTGTGCAGACATATTGAGGACCCTGTTAGGTAAACAACATGAGATGTATATATATATAATTAATTGTTAGTGCTAGTATCATTTAAGGAATTAAAGCAAAATTAGTGTGATGATTTCGATTTACATGTGACAACTTTACTACCATATTCACAGAAGTTAGGTTCCACAGATACTTATAAGTGGCTGAAGTAAAATACCTCCTTTTCTGATTCTCTTGGAAAACATAATAATACTTATAAGATTATGTTTGATTAATAGTATACTACATGTAATATTAACATTATGTTTCCAATTCTACCCCAATTGTTACTATAAAATGAAGTAGATTAACAAATAAACTACCAAATTATCATAGAAACTGTTCCAACGAGAGAGCAGATTAGTAAATTAACTAGAAATAGAAACACCAAGCGTCATAAAAGCCAATTGCAGACAAATTAACTTATATTAGAGCCTTACAGAGTTGAAATAATGATGCAGTAAGAAAATGAATAAATAGGCATCGAAACAAGTAGAAAATTACCAAACTGTTGCAGTTAATACACCTCCTGTTCTCTGGAAGTTTAAGCAGATTCCGTATCGTTTTCTCGTTTCTCTCTTCCTCTTTCAACCGACTCATCATGTTCTAACTTTAGTCCAAGCCCTAATTTACGAAACAACATCAAATCAACAACCATATCATACATACAACAAGTCAACAATGGTCAAAACACACAATTCCTTCCGCAATGAACTAAAAACACAACTTAAACTCGCGAATTTCAACAAAATTAGCTAACACATGTAAAAGTTTCATCCAGAACAGCGTATGAGTCAATCTAAACCATCAATCAGAACTTCAGTTTGACAAACTGTATAAAACAACAGATCTAAACGCATCGGATGCATATACAATCTGATCACATGCTAATAGTGTGAAAAACACGCATGTATACATAAACATCGACACAAAATCGTTATGTGAGAGTGTAGAAACTGACCTGATGATGAGAATTCGAGGGAAAATTGAGAAATCGTTTGTTATTTTTTGGTTTCAGTTGTACATGTAGGGAAATTGAAAAAAGAGTCTAAAATGCGGGGCTGAAAATAGAGTAAAACTTTTGACGGTCTTTGTGGGTCCGGTTTTCTTATGACTTTATGCACATGACGACAGCACGAAACAATTTGGACAACATCATTACCGCGAACAGCAAAGGGTTTCTAGTAGTACAAAGACTATGCGTTATGGGCGGCATAGGGGGCGGCGACGCCCGGCGACGCCCGGAAACACCGAAACGGGGCCGGCGTTGGCCGGCGTTGTGGAGGTTGGCGTGGAGAACTCCACGGCGT
>WOUH02000002.1:10370236-10383965 GCA_009936405.2 Stevia rebaudiana | reverse complement strand
ACTCACCAGCGTAAGCTGATCTTTTCCAAATATATGTAATCTCAGGTATTTGGATTCTAGCCAAGGTATGGGCTACCTATCTAGGCACTTGTGCGATAAGTGCTACATTCAAGGACGCTTCCGCTAAACTACACTGTAAGTCGTGTATTCTAAGTTTGTCTATATATCAATGGGCTCGATCCTGCATTTCTGGCAGTTAAGGTAACACCGACCCGCACACGGACCGGTCGCAAACCGGGTGTCGAAAATCGGGGTGTTACATTTTTAGATATATTGGTCGCCGCTTTGAAGCGTGGACATATATTAAAAGATGAGGTGAATGTTACATCTTTTGTCTTTAGTGAGTTTTATTTATTTATTTTATGGCGTTTGTATTTTGGATTTGTTTATGTTTGGTTTCATATGGCAAAATAAGTTTTAAGTTTTACGACATATCAGACTTTAGGTTATACCACAATCTGACAGCTGTTACGGCGTTTTTATTATCTAGGGTTAGATAGTCGATAACATGTTGGTTATAGTCACGTGCGGTTAGGAAACCACTAGTTTATAACAAAATATAAAACTACATAAAAAGATGAAAGTTAGGAAATTAAAAAAACGAAGAGAAGGTTACCAATTATTCAACCCGTCTTTAGAGCTTCTTGGAGACGGCAGTCCGTACTCTTTTCAAAGTCAAAAAGAAGCAATTTTTAATTTCTCGTTTAAAAAACATTCTGATTAGAAGAAAAAAAAAGATAATTTCTTTTCGCAGATTTCTTCGTATTGCGGCCTTCTGCGTTGCTTTTCAAGTAGTCATTATGTCTCAATCTCCACACCACCAATCCATCATGGATAGTGATACAATGTAAGCATTCCATGAATCGTTGATGATCACTAGGGTTTTTTATACTATTTTCCTGTTTATTTTCATATTTTTTTTTGTGGGTTTGATCGATCGATTGAGTTTATACTCAAATAAGGGTTTACCCTTTTGCATTGTCTGTTTGTGTTTCAACTTTCAACGAAGCTTCATGTGTTTCTTAAAATACCAATTTTGTTTCTTCAACGTATGATTCAATGTAAATTGTAAGTCTTCATGTGAGGGGTTTTTTGGGGTTTTATTTAACCAACATTTGTCATCGACTGTGTGTAAGATACATTTATATTTTGTGTTTGTAAGCATATGTAGAATCATCAAATTTCAACAATCCTAGGTAAAATGCTAAATTTTCCTTTTTATTATTATCTGTTTTTGATATTTAACTTGTAGTCCGACTCCGAACGGTTGTTTCATTGTGCTTTTAAGCGATCAGTATGAACTATGAAGCCACAACAATCGGTTTAGATGATCTAACTATAATAATGATTATGATTTTGATTATGATTATGATTATCTGAAGCAAGTAAGCAGTTTTAAGAAAAAATGCTTATTGATATCAAAGTGAGATTACTTGACATGACATTCACACTAATGTTTATAATACTTTTAATTCTGATTCTTCTCAATTTTTTTTTAAAAAAAACAGGTTGGATATTTATATTCTTGATTATCTTACAAAGAGGAAACTTAATGCTTCAAGAAAAGTATTTGGAGAAGAAGCAAAAGTACCAGTCAACTATCATGGTAAATGAAGATAATAGATGAAGATAATAGCTTATAAAATGTGTTTTTTCTTTTTTATTTTTATATAAGGGATTAAATTTTATATTTATTATTTGATTTTTGACACTTTAGCAATCGATGCTCCGCGTGGTTTCCTCTTTGAATGGTGGGCGGTATTTTGGGATGTATTCATTTCTAGATACAAACACCACCAAGGTTTTATGGAACCTTGCAATGAGGTGAGTTTACATGATAATATATTTGTACATTTGCATTTGAATTTGGTGGTCAAATTGTCAAATGGGAAGAGTCAAACTTCAAGAATATAGTCTTTTAACTCTTTGAGAATGTATGAATTAACATATTCAAATTTCTTAGTTTATAGCCAAGATTTATTTTTGAATTTTGATATGAATATCAATTACAATTGCTTGTCAATTCGAATTTTAAATATGATATGTTTGACTTTGAAAGTCAAAGCACAAAATCGGATCAAACGATTGGCTCTTTTGATTTCTATGAATGCAATTCATATGAAGTGCGGTTTTTTAATATTAATATTAACTTATTTAGAGTTATTTGACAGAATTTTAGAGTACCACAACAGCAACATCAGCATCAGCAAGGAAGTCAACATCAAAGTCAACATGTCAATAGTGTTGTTACTGGAAAAAACACATGGGTTGCTGAGGCATCAACCACGATGACACAAGCAGTTCCAAGGGTATGTAATTTTTATTTCTTTTTTTGGAAATTTTCTTTTAATATATAGTTATTAAAAGAATATATTTTATATTGCAATGGAATGGAGACAATGTTGGCATACTTATGAATCATATTAATTCAATCAACCACCAACCATTGAACATTTGAAGCAATCTTTGGTACCTACATTTATGCGTATCTTTTTGTTTTTTACTTTACAATATAATACGCAAGCTTCATGTGTTGTTTGGTTGTGAGTTTTTAATGTAAAAATTATAATCCTGACAGTTATCAAATTACATAAATCAAAATAATCCGTCTTTTTTACATCAACTTATTTTCATGTTTCTCCAAATCTCGTTATTTTGATCAAAATAATGACGAAATCTGAAAATAATATATTACTACCAAACTCGATAGACTTGGTTCAAGTTGTAGTTATCGAATCTAAATACGCATTCAAACATTCTCAACTTATTTTAATGTCAAATCTCTTTATTTTTTATTTTTTATGTTTGTTTGGTTGAACAGGATATAAATAGTATGATGAGTTCCTTGATTAATCAAAGTGGTCAAGGATCTGAGGGTTTACTGAGTGGAGCTCATGGTATATTTGAAATTACCATAATGCCTCTATATATGCACTGCTTGTAAATTTATATTGTTTTTAACCTTTTGTGTAACTTTACAAGAATGTAAAATGAAGGATACAAATCAATTTTTGCACATGTGGTTTTTTCATTCTTGGTTTACAAGACATGAAAAGTTTGATACTTTTAAGGATGTAAAATGAGTTTTAAATAATTGGAAATGAGTTGTTTACATTTTATAAACTAGATTATGTATCTACTTGTGTTTAATACATTCATTGCTTCTAACCTGAGGCAAATCTGATGCTAATTTTTTTATAAGATGGCAATTTTATTTTATTTACACTATAAACATTACAAAAAAGAATTTCACTACGTGGCGGACCTAATTATAGGTGACAAATATGCGAATTGAGTTGTGTATAATTTAATCATGATTTGTTCAGTTCGATTATTTGATGGATTGATTCAATCGACCCATTGATAATTATTATTTAACCATTTGCTTTTTTTGTTGTATTTGTTAGCAGCAACTGGAGTGTTAAATAATGTTCCTTTAAACGGATGGCCATTGACGGTACGTTGTGATTTTGATTATTTGATTATAGTTAGTATAATGTTTGAATAAAAATAGTTAAATATTTTTGGAAAATCAGTTTCATAACAGCTACAACAAAACTGTTTTTATAAGGGTCAGTTATAAGTAATTATTACCTTTTCCTAAAACTAATTTGAGGCTTGTATATATATATATATTTCATAGACAACTTATATCATTAATGGTCATTTTATTAAATAAATTTTATATAATCAAATTTTCCAGAAACCAACGTTTGGTTGTGTGATTATTACAACTTTAAACAACAAAAACAATTCCATATATTATAAACAAAAACATGTAAAATAATATTTGTGTTGTGATTATATTATGGAAATTTAACAGACACCGGATCAAATTCGAACTCGAATTCATCATCAAAAGGTTGCATTACAACCGCCTCCACTATCATATCAAGGTCAAACCGAGTGTCAAAATCAGTCTCCAAATGAAAGAGAAACAAGTCAAACTGAGGGTCAACTTCATCCTCCGATGGAAAAGAAGAGAAAACAGTTATTGATGTCTTCAAGTGTCGCTAATACATCAAGAACGGCAGATGTTATTGGAGGATTCTCAAATGTAGCAGAAGCATCGTTGCCTCATTCTCCACATAATGATAAGGTATTTTTTAGTTTACCAGTTAATTTAAAAAAAATATATTTAATTTCCATGTAATAATAGTTTATATCTCATGGAAGTTGCAAATTAAATTATTAAATACCTTTTAATGAAGGCAAATATATTTGATCTTTTGGAATTGGACCAAAGTTAGTAGCATTTTTTTTTATTCAATGATATTAGACAAAAATAGGTAATTGTAGCATTATTAATTTTTTTTAGCATTTTATAGCTAAAAGTTGTATTAATTACACATCATAAATGGGTTTATCTTGTTTGTGAACAATAATATTATGACTGGAGTATATTCTTAGGCTTATTTAATTAAATTTTAAATTATTATTTTTCAGATTAATATTGATGATTTCTTGAATTATGGAGATTTGGATGGTAATGATAAGTCCCTATTATCTCGGGCGGGTATAGAAGCTGATGTGGACAACTCTAACGGTATGCAGATAGTGATTCGGGTCCTATTTAAGAATTAAAGAAACATAAAAAGCTAAAGTAAAGTGGCTAATTTTAATTTATTTTTCATTAAAAGGTTTCACATTTTTGGAAATTGGAAGTGTTCACGCAACGAGTGTCAGTTGTTGTGACATCTCATTAGATGGAAAACTCGTTGGAGTTGGCGGGGAAGATAAAAAGGTTTGTTACCATAACTTATTATTTTATATTTTTATTAAAGAGTTAATTAATTACACATATGGTCCTTATGGTTTGCAAAAAGTAACAGGTTTGGGTTTTAATGTTTTATGCTTTCAATTTTGTAACAAGTTTGTGTTTTAAGATTTAAGGCTAACTTCTGTTAGCTTTTCCGTTAGAGTGAAATGACTAAAATACTCTTTGACCTTTTGAAGTCAAAGTCAAAGGGTATTTTGGTAATTTTACTCAAATTTAGCAGAAAAGTTTACGGAAGTTGGTCTTAATACCCAAACTCGTTACAAAGTTGAAAGCAGAAACCGAAACCTGTTCCTTTTTGCAAACCACAAGGACCATTTGTGTAATTAACTCGTTTAAGTTAGTTATTTTTATGCAGTAGGCTAACAAACATATGGTTTGTTAATAATATGATGCAGGCGAGACTATGGTGCACAAATTCTCTTGAAAGTAAAGCTACACTTGATGAACATTCACAAGCGATAACTGATATTCGTTTCAGTCCCTCGATGCGACACCTGGCTACTTCTTCACTTGACAAAACCGTCAAGATTTGGGATCTTGAAAATGTATGTCAGTTGCTTCTTTCTTCACCAAAGATGCAAAAAAAAAAATTTGAATTTTTTTTTTTATTTTAAGAACAGCAATTGATGGAATAATAATTGATGGATTTGTGATATGCAGCCAAGTTGTTCAATTAAAACGTTCACGGGGCACACATCAGCAGTTATGTCACTTGATTTTCACCCTAAAAAAGAGGATTTTATTTGTTCATGTGATGAAACTGAGATTCGATACTGGACTGTTAAAAGTGCTGGCTGTTATAGAGTGACCAAGGTTTGAAAAAAAACAAAATTAATTAATTAATCATATTAATCACATTTTGTGTTGGTTTTTAATTAATTTTTATTTTTATCTTTTTTAGGGTGGTGCAAATCTGGTTAGATTTCAGTCTGGTGTTGGGAAGCATCTTGCATCTGCTGTTGGAAAGTCTGTAACTTTATCTGATTTGGATAATAATCATGCGCGTAGGCATATCTTAAAGGTTGATTATTATTATTATTAGTGTTACTATTATTATTAATTAATTAGTTATTTGACCCTTATTTACTCAATTTTTTTGACAAAAATTAGCTTATAAACTGTCTTGCAAGCTTATGTGTGCGTATAGGTGGCATAATGGGCTGGCGGGTAATTTGATACGGGACAAGTTAGTTGACCCGCACCACTTTTTTGTCCAATAATTAGTGTTTTAAATATGATTAAAAGAAGTTAATTTCTTGTAATACCTTTGTATGAAGCAATTGACGATACTGTATTTCATTATAAATAAACTTTCAACCTGTTTTTTTAATGATAATTATGTAGGAAATTACCAAAACTTTACATTCTAAAATAATGTTTTATTTTAGTTTATTTTTTTTAAATTACATGATAAAGGTAGTACAGAAAAACAACACAAGTCAAAATGTGCGTGTTTTAGAGTCGATCTTTTCTTTATCTATATAGTTTTTAAAAGTGGCTGTAAATTAAGCAATCATTTTTTATTATATTTTTATTTAATTGTATTTAATTTTTGTTTAATGTAGGGTCATGCATCAAATGTTGAGTCGTTATGCTGGGATTCTTCGGGTGATCATTTGATATCAGTAAGTGAAGATTTGATAAAAGTTTGGCGAATGGATTTGGCGGGAAAAGCAAACTGCATTCATGAATTAAGCGTTCCCGGAAAAAGATTCCGTTGTGGAATATTCCATCCGTCGTATCCTTCTTTACTCATAATTGGCTGCTATCAGGTACAAATATCACACCTTCAGAAAGATTCTTATATCGCAAAAATATCTTTAATTTTTTTTGTTTTTTGTTTTTTTTGTGAAGAACTGTATTTTTGGTACGGTTTAAAATGGGCCATAGGTTGGGTGTATCACAAATACTTTTTTATTCATTTCTAAATAACAACCAGTTAATAATGAGCTAGTAGTAGATAATGACCAATTTAGCCCTATAAACCAACTGTAATATTCATTCTAATCTTATTGATTTTGTTAATGTTTTAGAGTATGGAGTTATGGAATATGACAGAGAACAAGATGATGATGCCAGTTGAAGAACACGTTTCTGCACTTGTGGTATCGAGTTTGGGTTTGATCGCGTCCGCTGGTCACAACGACAATATTCTTAAACTCTGGAAGTAGTAGTTGTAACACGTTTAATATCTAGTATTTTGGAGTACATAAAGTTTTTGGTGACTTTTTCTTAAATTTTTAATCATATAGAGATGTTTATATGGTGACTTTTTGATAGCGTCATTGAAATTTGAAAATCTATAGTGTTAGTAACATGTGGTGTTTGGTTTAATCTATTAACATGTATGACTAAAAAGGTGTGGGTTGGTTTGACTTTTTTAACCACTTTGAAAAAAAGGTAGACTTGTCAACCCATTTAACCAATTTATTATTATAACTCATACACCTATTTACAACTCGACCTTACCCAGCTTGATTGACATGTCTAGATAAACGGTTGTGTTTGTTTTAGGACTAATGTTTTAACACGATTAAACTATCTATGTATCAACATCTAAACCGTAGCTGCGACGTACAATCTGACACAAAGTACCTAAGTATATATTGTTCACGATATTAGTAACCTTAATATATGCAATCAATATAAAATAACTAGCTATATAATTATCATATTATCTATGTATCATCATCTAAACTGTAGCTGTTGCGTACAATTTAACATAAAGTATTTAAGTATATATTGTTCACGATGTAGAGCCTCTTAGTAACCTTAATATATGCAATCAATAAATAATAACTAGCTATATAATAATCATGTATCAAAATGTAATTATTTTCAATGATCAACATCTAAACCGTAGCTGTGACGTACAATCTAACATAAAGTATCTAATTATATATTCTTCATGATATAGAGCCTCTTAGTAACCTTAATATATGCAAACAATATATAATACATTTTCTAGTTTAAGTGACAAATATTAGTTCTTGTTCGGGTTTTAAATTACACACTATACAAATTCTTTTGCACTATAAAGCAATAAAAACAAATTAGTTTGCAAGACACAAATGTTGCTGAATACAACAATAGGTATTATTATTCAAAGGTAAAAAAGAATAAATCTGAACAAACCCTCTACAACAATATATATAACTAACTTTCACCAATTTAACAACATTTCTATAGTGTTTTACTTGATAGAAGTATCATAATGCATATAAACCAACATTTTCGGCTTCTTTCGTTTCACCTCTTTTGGAAAACGAACGATTTGATGGCGAAAGCAAAGATGACTGCAAACAAGAAGCAGAAACCAAACACCATGAAAACCGCAACACCAAGGAAATCATGGCTGTAACCAAACACTTTGTTGACTAATTCTTTTATAGGGACAGAGTTGACTCCATCGGATAATTTAACTTGGGTAGTTAAGTCGCCATATTGAGATGTGAAAAGCCCGTAAAGAGTCCATGCTACCGGGTTGGCCCAATAATACCATCTCCACCATATTGGGATTCTCTGCAAGGTTATAAACACCAGTAAAAATCAGTAGGTGCAAATATATTAAATAGCATATATTTAGGGATTGAATAATCTGAAAACCCCACTTGGTTAAGAAAACCCTAGAAAACTCAATCTAAATTTTGTTTTCTTTTCAAAAAAAGGTAGGTTTAAGTTGTATTTTTGTCATCCTTTAAAGAAAACAAAACAAAACGCTAAGTATTTTTTTTTAAATGTAAAAATTAACAAAAAAAATCACGTTTTTTAGATATTTGTCTAAATGTTACATATGTAACATGCTATTTTGCATCTGTATGTAACACACAATTATTGCATGTAATTATGCCCATTTTTATAGGAAAAAATTTCTAAAAGAAGCACTTGCCGCTTTTTTAAACTTTTTTTTACCAAAAGTCATAAAACTGAATGTAAAAGCTAAAAAACCATGTTACTTATTTAAATATGGGGTTTCATGGTTTCCACATCTCAAATGCGTTTCCGGATTATGCACTCCCTATATATAAAATTTGAGTAAATGTCACACTACTTTTGACCCTTTTAACCCGTTTGACCCATTTTACATGATTGAACTTTAGCTACATTTGTATATTTGACTTTTTTACCTGTTTTCAAACAAAGACAACCACAATTGACTTGTTTTCATATAAATGAGTTCAAATTGCTACTTTAAACATGGTATGGAAGTATAAAGATATGAAGAAGCCCATAGTGTTTATATCCAAATCAGATAATCAGCTTATTGAAAAACTCTATATCACCCACCATGAGGGTAAACTTGTAATTTTGATACCATCAACAATAAGTCAATAATGAGTTTTGAAATAAGCAATCTTAGAATAAGTATCAGAAACAACCCATAATAAGCAAATAAGCATAACCACCATTTTTTTAATCTATACACTCAAGAAGTGTTATATACTTTTAAAAATCATACTAAAAAGATAAAATATTTTAAAAAAATTACCTTATGAGGAATCATAAAACCACTGAAAAGATTCCAAAGCATGTAAAAAGGAGCAGCAATAATCGCAGCAACATTATGATTGGGTGTCATTGCAGTTGTCATCATTCCATAAAAAGTGAAGTATAACATGGTTAAATACATAAAATATATGTACCATATAAACTTCCATGTGGTCCATTCAAATGCAGCTAGCGCGTAAAATATAGAACTGTAAATAAGTGATTGTGCTAACACGTAAGGAAACTCAATTGCACCCTACAAACAAATAATAAAGACGATTAAACGCGTTACAGTAAGCATATGAAAAAAGAACATATAATTGTAATGATAGTAAACATATATTAGGGTTTATTTCAGATTTTACCCACAACTTTCACTAAGTTATTGATTAAGACCATTAACTTTTTTGTTTGACTTGTGACCAGTCAAACCCGTCATTTTCTGAAGTGACCTATTTGGTTAGTTATAACCAGTGTTGTAAAAATCAGGATTAATCGCTGGTCCACCATTGCGATTTAACCTAATCGGTCGTAAAATCGAAATGCAGTCAAAATTGGTCAAAATCATTCATAATTTGGTCCAAAATGTGTTTTTTTATGTATTGTTCCAAGTTTAACATGAAAGTTTACATAAAATTTAGATCCGATTAATTATGATTAATCACTAGTCGGCACCCTACAACCCGCCTAACGCCTAGCGATTTCTACAACATTGATTATAACCGTTGAAATTGGTTATGTACTTTAATCTAATTTTATTTTTATCATTAACATAAACATTTTTGTTTTATTATAATAATACTATCAAGAATAATAATAATAATAATAATAATAATAATTAGAGGAAGCTGACCTGAGCAAAGGCGAATGGTAGAGCTGAATACATGCCAGCAGCTCTTTCTCTATATGAAACAAATCTTTCAACAGAAACAACTGGTTGGACAGCTGTCGCATTGGTAATTCCTATAAATAGTACAGCTATGTACATGGATCCCATTGCATTAAATAAATCCTGCTGACTCTCCCTAATAATTCAAAATATAATTAAATTAAAAAAAAAATTCATCTGTAAAAATTGAAGAAAATCTGTTTTTGGTAGATGTGGCATTCGAACCGTTCATCTATAAACGGGTGGATTTAGGTTGTTTTAATCTCAAACGGGTAAAGAGGAGATGGAAACAAGTCAAACTAGTTGAAAGTTACCCAAAGTATATTTTTAATTCATACAACCTCCCGAATTGTTTTACTCAAAAAGTAGATTATTATGTTTATAGTAAGGACTCAACCCAACCCGGTCCATTTAAACGTGTACAAGAAATTGACCATTACACCCTCAAAAACCTTATCATAAAAAATCTTGACTTTTTTTAATTAAATTAATAAAAATACATTGTAACACTATTGTTTTGTAATCAAAATTACCATGATAATTTTAGATATTTTTTTTTAGGAATGGACAAAGGGTGACAGTGGGTCAAATCTCTGAAAGTTTGATCAGTTACCACAAGTTACAACATCTGTTTTAAAGTATTAAAACTAGAAAGATAATATATAATTAGCATTTGATACATACTTTTTAGCACCAAATCTCCAACAAATTGTTCCAAGCATGAGTGAAATGATTGAGGTGTAAAAAAACCGAACTGCAGTGTATTGCGGGTTTCGCCAATATGAAAGATATTGCTTCCAAAGACAAGTTGCAAACTGATCCATGTATGATCGGGAATATTTGGTTGGAAAATGCAGTTCTTTTGAATCATTTCTTGGTTTCTTTAGCCTTTCAACCAACTGTTGATTGCGTCTGAGAAAGAAAGATTTTTTTGAAAAAAAATTCTAACTAGTATCAAATATAAGAAATAACATAAACAGAAACAATACATACAGATATAATTTAGACTGTCTGTAGATTTCAGCAAAGTCAACACCTAATCTGGATTCTTCTTCTGGTGAAGTAACCTCTAACATCCATGTTGCAGGATTGTGTCCTGATTTTATCTTCTTCACTCCTTCAATCGCCTACATGGCGTTAAATTCAAAAAAAAAAAAAAAAAAAAAAAAAAAAAAAACTTATAAATAATCGACATGTTTAATTTAAATACAAAATATTTATTATTTCAATATAATATATTATAATAGAATGATTAATGATGGATGAGGATTTATGCATTGATAATATTAATTTTCTGGCTTTCAATAATTCAATCCAATTTACTTGACCCATTAGAGAAAAATATAAGTAAATGAACTAAAATTGTTACATCTGATTAAACCTAATTAGAATGCATATATCAATAATCATACAAGCAAACCAAACCTCAAAATACTCGACAAGTTTGCAAGATCTTGGACCGAGTGGGCCCGCATAAATGAGTTGTCCTCCTCGCTTCATAAACAGGAGCTGTGCATATAAGGAACAATTAGTTTGCTTCAACAATGATACTTTGATTAAAAATAAATAAATAAAAATAGAAATTCATGGGACAACCTCATCAAAGGCCTCAAAGATGTCAATACTGGGTTGGTGTATCGTGCAAACAATTGTTCGACCCGTGTTTACAATGTTTCTAACCGTCCTCATAACTATGGCTGCAGATCTTGCATCTAATCCTGAAGTGGGTTCATCCATGAATACTATAGATGGGTTTGCAACTAACTCAACCGCTATAGTTAACCGTTTTCTTTGTTCGGTTGATAAACCATCAACACCAGGTAGACCAACTAATGCACCTTTTAGTGGTGTGAGTTCAACAAGTTCCATCACTTCCTCAACAAATATCTAATAGAAAAAACAAAGTAAGTTATTATATTATTAACAAGATGAGCAGGTCGGATAACGGGTTTGGGTGAAAACGAGTGAGGAAATATATAAATAAATAAACAAAAATTGGTTTACACACCAAAAATGGTGGTGTACAAATCCCCTCTACAAAAAAAAAACATATAGCAATCAGTGTTGTGAAAATCGCTAAGTGCTACGACTAGAGATTAATGAGGATTAATTAGATTGGAATTTCTTATAAATAATTTCAAACTTATATACCTATGTATATTTTTTACCAATCTTGACCAATTTTGACCAAGGTTGACTGATTTTAAGGCCATTAGTTGAAATCGCAACAATAGACCAAAGATTACCGATTGATCACGATTTTTACAACACTGATAGTAATAATAATCTACAACTTTAACAATGCGATCTTGGATGTTGCATGCATTCTAAAAAAACTTTCGACAACTTTCAACTCGTTTGACCCGTTTGACTGAATTCCCTTTTAGCATTTTTTTATCAACTGTCACCTCTAATATTTATAAAAGATATACCTTTTGTGTTTTGCAGTCAACATCCGAAGGTAAACGAAGCCAAGCAGAGAACAAAAGTGATTCTAAAACAGTCAAACAAGGCGAATGAATGTCATTTTGCTCACAATAACCAGAAACTCTAGCAAAAGTTTCTTGTGACTTTGGATATCCAGAAATATAAATATTTCCCTCTATTAATCCACCAGTTTTTCTGCCAGCTAATACATCCATTAAGGTGGTTTTACCAGCACCACTTACTCCCACTAATGCAGTAAGAACACCGGGTCTAAATGCACCAGTAACATTCACCAATAACTGTAGTTTATCTTCTGCAACCCCTTGTAACTTCAGTTCCTAAATAAATAATTATATGATAATATGATATTAAGTTATTAACCAACTAAAACTAAAATAAAAAATAAAAAATGAGAAAGATGATGGAAAGTTGCATACCGGAGGGACATCAACGAAATAATTGATATTGCTGAATGCCATTGAAAGTGGTTGGAATGGTAAAACCATGCCTCTTTGATTAATATTCTTTCCTGACAAATAATGATAAATAGTTTTGATTGATCAGCTTATATTTATAAAAATTATAAGTAGAGGTGACATTCTCAACAGAGATTACTTTTGAATTGGTCGATAGTGGTTCATTGTAATCTCTAACGGATGAAATACATAAATTGTGACTTTAAAGAAGTGATCAAAGAATTTGAGATTTTCCTAAATGTATTTTTTAATACATAAAACTTCCTAAAGCAATTGTCCAGAAATTCGACCTAAAATAAAATTAGTTAGTGATGGGTTTTTCTTTGCATAATGTACCAACATAATTGCAAATTTGTAATTTTTTCCCATTTGAATCATTGTAATTTTTTGTAATATGACCCAAACGGAACAAATTAAATGTGAAAAGAGCATATACTGTGTAACAAGTTGTATTTAAAACACAAACTAATTATAAGAAAATAAAGTAAACGTATTTCAGGTAAATAAGCTTGACCAGTTTCAAACTGTAAAAAGTTGCTCATTTTGACCCGTTTCAACGTTTAGTTGTTTACCAGTAAAAGATCCTGAATGCTCCAAAAACTCTCTGAGCTGAATGACAACACTTTCACCATTCTTTTTTCCATCTTTGTCCTTGAGTTCATCTTTTGA
>WOUH02000002.1:10357895-10370136 GCA_009936405.2 Stevia rebaudiana | reverse complement strand
TCCAAAAACTCTCTGAGCTGAATGACAACACTTTCACCATTCTTTTTTCCATCTTTGTCCTTGAGTTCATCTTTTGAAACAACAGCTTGACTCCTTCCCAAGGCTATTAGTTATGAAGAAAGTTATTACAAATTTTATTATTTATGTGTAAAAAATAAATATTATATAAAAAGCAGTGATGGCTTACGGTTAAGGTAAGATAAAAAGAAAGTGAAAAGGGCATTGAATAATATTGTATATGCAAACACGGCACCAAGACCAATCCAATACCAATAAGTCTGAGGGAAAATACTACGTGTTTTCAACACCCTCTCGCCTAATGTCATCATTGATTCGTTCACTCTCTGCATGAAAACATAATAATTTATATCTGGTAATTACTAATTTAAATATATATTTTTAAAGAGAGATAATTACTTTATCCCAAGAATGCCCATGAAATTCATTCACAGATGCTGCATCTTGAGCATACATCAAAGGAGAAATCCAGAAACCCCAAATCCACCATTTTGGTATACTATCTGTTACAAGACAAGAAGATAAAAAAAAAGGTAATAAATATTAAAAAACAACTGATATTAGTATTGTAATAACAAAAAAAATAAGAAAAAAGTTTAATTTTACCTCTTGAAATTACATATCCACCAAGAGCCATAACAATCAACATGGCAAAAGATCCAAAAGTATTAGCCACAATCATATTACGCCCCAAGGAACCCATCAAACGAAACAGACTGATAGACATTTGGTGTAGGAAGAAAAACAGCAGAAACTGCTTTAAGAACCTGAAGATTGATAAAGATTAATAATAATAATAATAAACCTTTTATAATATAATTCATGTGATTGTGACCTTGTAGAGAATCATGTTGTGTATAATTTACCTGATAAAATTTGGATCAAGGCCAACAACATAGTATGTAACTGCAACCCAAATTCCAGACTCAATGAGTGAAGTTGGGATACTTAAAACCCAAGATGGAAGTGTATAAACCCAACAAGGGTAAAAATGTAAATCTCTATGTTTGTAGATCACCGGAAGCTTTGCAACTAACATTGAAACTTCTGTGAACCCGTTAAAAAGAAGAATAACCATAGAGAAATACAGTTCACCAAGATATAAGCCTCCATCATCAACCGTTCGATGATGCAAAGTTGTCCGGATGAAAACACTCATTGTGATAAATGCTACAAATAGAAGCTGGAAAACAGTTTTTGTTACATTAGATTAATACAAGTTTAATAAAATTAGCAAGAGCAATATGATCCAAGATTTCTATTCCGCGTCAGATTTAAAGTTGGTCGCTATATGGCATGATTTTGAAGGTCTAATTCATTTAAATACATTGTGGTGACTTTAACTTATTTGATCCGCTCGACCCTTTGAGATGTTATATTTAGGGAAAACGTTGTATTAATTTAATCAACTTTCAGCTTTGTTCCATTTGGGTCACTCATACTTTTTTTGTTTCAGTTAAGTCCTTTACTTTAAATATGTGTTCTAATCCTATATGTTTTTCCTACAATATTAGGTTACCATGCCCTTTGGGAATTTTTTTCCTTTTTTTTTTTTTGAATGATGGCAAACTAAAAAAATAAAAAATATTAATTTATTTAAAATATTAATTAACATATTTTCCTTTTTCTAGGAAAAATAAACAATTAATGTAAAAATATAGATTTATTTAAATATAAAAAATATGTTAATTGATTTCTTAAATAAATTAAATATTTTTTTGTTTTTTTGAATGATAGTGACGCATATGTGCAACTATAGACCATATTTTTTGCAAGTATAGTACTAGAACAAAAAAAAAAGTATGAGTGACCGAATTGGAACAAAGTTGAAAGTTGGTTACATTTGTATGACATTTTCCCTTATATTTAATCTATCAGTTCAATCCATTTGACCCGTTAAAAATAAAACATAACCCAAGTCCCAAACTGACCCATTAGTATAAAAAGGGGTCAAACCGGCCACCTACAAGTGATGTCACAGTTACGTTACCTGAACGAATTTAAAAACATAGATAAATGAGTTCCGTTGCATGAGTAACAATTGCCAATTGAAACTTGTTTTAAGAAGTTCACTTCTCTTAACACCATAACTAGAAGTTGATAAAGCTGCTGGATGATTTAATTGTCTGTCAAATGGAACTTTTAATTCCTCAACTAAGTTTTTTCCAACTCGATATGAACGAAATGCTTCAGAAAACTTTTTGACTGTAATGTAGCAATAAGGTCGATCTGGAACAGACCAATATTGTTCTTGATCCTTTTCAGAAACAACCTGTGTCATACAGTTCATGTAAATTAATGAAATAATATTATGGATATAAACAAGAAACCCACTCTCACTCAAAAAACAGTGGAAACCCGTTTTTACATATGTAATAGCGTCATTTTTTTTAGTTTTTTTATAATTCTACATTCAGTTTTATGACTTTTGGTGAAAAAAATATAAAAAAGCGCAGAGTAAATATTAAAAAAAATGAATTTTATACAAAAGGACATTTTTTAGTAAAATACAGATATGTTACCAATGTAACATGTCTAAACACCTATCAGTTACATATGAGAAAAAAAAATTGCTGATTTTTTTAAAAATAAATTCTTCAGCGCTATTTTAATTTTTTATAAGTACTGACGAAAATGGGTATAAAACCTACCATATTTTTTGTAAAAGATAATAATGATTTTTTATATGGGTTTCTTAAGTTTTATCATTGAAATTGGGATTCCATTTTCCTTGTTTCTGTTTTTGTACATAATAAACCATTAAGCTAAATTTTACATATGGTTTATTACAATTTTTAATTGTTTCCTTACATGTGTAGGTAATTATAAATTACACATGTGTAGTTTTTTAAAAAAATACAAAATTTTGTTCATTATTTTTTTTTTTGAATTTAACGAGAGGCGAATAATTGTAAATTCTCTATAATTTTCTTTATAAAACTTAAAAACAATGTGGTGGATACTTGATAGGAGTTCTCGCAGTTCTGAAAATTTACGAGTTCTAAAACTATCCTAATCCTTATTATAATAATAATCATATAAAACTTACTTCTTGAAGAAAATCTGCAACATTCTTTCTTTGGGGACACTGAAATCCCATAAATGCAAAGAAATCAAGCGCCGCATTTCGTGGACCTTGGTATACTATTGAACCCTCACATATGAGAATAATATCATCAAACAAATCATAAGTTTCAGGTGCAGGTTGAAGAAGAGAAATCACAGTTGTTCCATCAAGTGCATGTGTTGAATGTCGAAGATATTGAATTATTTGGTATGTTGTTGAACTATCAAGACCGTTTGATATTTCATCCATGAGAAGAACTCTAGATGGGCCCACCAACAGTTCACCTAAAAATCAATCTACTATGTTAGGTAAATTATTAATCTGTCACACTTCTCAAATTTAGTGACTACTGACTTATGATAAAAAAATAAATTTAAAAAAAAAAAGATTGTAAATAATGTACCGGTTGTAAGGCGTTTCTTTTGACCCCCAGAGATCCCTCTGAGCATTTCATCTCCAACCAAAGTGTTTGCACATGTATCCAAGCCTAAAATCTTTGTCAAATTAAAACTTTAGACTTTAGAGTTTACGTAATATTAAAGATCCAATCTGGACTTTTTAGTAAATCCACTTTTTCCTCTAGTACAGAAATAAATAAACAGATAATGTATGTGAAGGCCACAAAAGTTTTGATTTCTCAAAGTTTTATATAGAAAAGATAGTTAGAAGTCAACGAATATGGATAAAAATTGTGGTCTTTTCAATTAAAAGTGAAAATTTTGCATTTTTTGACGTGAATTGGTGTGTAATTGAAATCAAATACATACTTGGTGTCTTGGTTTCCGGTTTACCTTCTATATCGATGTAAAAAGTTTTGATTTCTCAAAGTTTTATATAAAAACTTAAAAAAAAAAAAAAATACATACTTGGTTGACCTCAACATACATTATCCCATAATACAACTAATATGAATTAAAGAAAACTTGAGTACCAAGGGTAGTATATAAGTATAATACCTTTAAAATGTACTCTACGACAAGAGATGTTTCGCTTCCTCCTAAGGCCAACGCCTAAAAAATAAATATAAAATTAATAATAAACCGAAATATTGACGGTCGAAAAAAGATTTAACAACGAAAGAATCTCACATACCTTCATAAAAATATCCAGATCTTCATCGGGTCTTATTCCAGCAAACTTTTCTCTTCTTGTAAGTTCCGTAAGCATATCTACAATAGAAACCTGTCATGTCATTATTGCACCCAAAAAAAAAAATTTGCATATTACATAAAACATATTAAAGAATCAGAATTTCCAACTGCAACTGCTTACCATATTTAAAACCAACACCTTGACAACGTGCAGATAAGTCGAGTGTTTCTTTAACTGTCATTTCTGCAACATGCCAATCTTGTTGACTGACATAAGCTGATGTTCTTTGAGGAACAAACTCTTTTAAACCATGACCATTGTAAGATATTTTTCCTGACATCTTAGAGATAATCAAGGTGTTAAATGAAGAATTTAGTAAAAAAAAAATGTGGTCAATAGTTGCAGATACGCGTCACTATCATTTGAATGACATAATGGTAATAAAATGAATTATCAGACAAATTTGTGTACCTGTAGATGATGTCCAATGCGACCCGCGAGGGCCAACAACAGAGTTGTTTTTCCAGAACTTGGAGGACCAAGAAGCAATGTCATTCTGCATACATGTAGTCATACAAAATTAATTAAATGATTTGATTATTATTGGAAAAACAATATTTGAAATTGATGTTGCACCTTGAAGGTCTAATAATCCCACTAATATCATCCAAAATGGTGAGTTTTCTTCGTTTCCCTTTGTATATCCTCAATTGTCTTAAGAAAGCCTGTTTGAAATTTAGATAATTGTAACCGATAAGAATCCTCAAGTTCTTAGTTGGATTGTTGAGAATACAAGTACTTGAAATTTAGATCCTAAAAGATGATCATTACTGTAAATAACATACCTCAGTCATGTTAACAATGAAATTGGTTATGGTTGGCAATGCTCTACTACCAACATGAACAAAAGTTTCTACTTTTAAATTCTGAAATCTGACTTCAATCTTTGGAAACTCCAAATCCACCCTGCAATTTGAACATAAAAAAAAAACTCTAGATATGTGGATACAAAGGATTGGTTATAAGGTTGTATATTGAAATTCTTATTAGAAAATACCACACAAATTGATAAATCAAACTTAAAGATAGCATTCTTTAACAGAAATCATTACTTAATTGCTTTTTTGCTTGTTTTTTTGTTTTTATTCACTTAGCGGTTAATAGACCTTACATACTACATAGGTACATGCAAAAAGAAAGTTCTTTTAGAGCAGAGATCTCAGTTGAGAACACACTCTCTATCACTGGGATTTTATTGGTATGATTGTTTGTATAATTGAGATAAAAATTGTAGGTTTGAAAATTGTGAAAAAGTTTTGCAGTTCCGTGTTCATCATGTTCATCGCTTTCTCTGCGCCGATCTAAAGCAATGAGCAAACTCACAAATCACAAACAGACAAGCAAAACCGTCATTAGGTGGCACAAAAACTTCAAACCAAAATTGAAATAGGGAAAATTTAATTTACGCATCAAATCGTCGTCGCATCCGATCAAAGAACCGTTTCCGATCATCGTCGGCAGAATTCAACAACCGATCTAACACCACTTTCAGCTCCTCGACTTCAAGCTTATTCACATCCACCTCTTTTGAATCACCAACAATGTTAGTGAATATACCCTTCCGTACTCGATTATACGTCGGCAGCCTCTCGATCGCCGCCCATCGCAACGCTTCCTCGTCGTCGCCGTCTTCCCGGAACGACGACGACCTCGCCGACAAATTCTCTGCAGAATTCCACATTCTAGACAGCAGAACTCGAGATTGAAGTAACAAAACCCTAGATTTAAATGCAAGACCTTATCGCGAAGATAAGGACACAAGATTAACAGGCTTGTAATCGAACTCTGCAATATATTACATTTGTACTGGTGGTTGAGCTTTGCATTAATGGCGGGTTTTCTCTCTCTAAACTCATTTGAGCAAAACGTTAACTTTTGCACTAAAAATAATAGACTAGTATACCTTTTTCCCCGGCATAAAAGATACACCCATACAAATTGTTTTATATATATATATATATATTTTTAAATTTATTCCATCAAAATCACCTAATCTTGTACTTGCAAGTATTTGAACCCTCACCACTTTTGTGAGAGGCAAATATCATACCATTAGACCATTTGGTCATTGGTACAAATTGTTTTATATTAGAGCATTCACATTTTGTTATATATAATTTATGTAAGTGAGTTCTTTATATTATAGAGATAGTATAATAGTGGTTGTGAGTGGGAAGATATAGAGAAACTGATTAAACTTGTAATATATAAAAACATTGTTCATCAAAGTAAATTGAAGAGAGAAAAATGTAATAACAAAGGTATAAAAAGTATTATTTAATTTAATAAGAGAGAGAAAAAAATATTGTTTAATTGAATATAAGAGAGAAAAGTAGTGATAAATGTATAAAAAATATATTATTTAATTGAATTGAAGAGAGAAAATATAGTGATTTTTAGTAAATTATAAAGATAAAGATGAAGATATTGATGTGAATGCTCTTAGTTGTATTTTTTTTTTGCCTACGGGTATTTAGCATAATACTAGTGAGAATAAGAGCGTGAGATCGGATAGGTTTAAGGTTTAAATCTGATTCAGAAGAGTTTACTAATTTCATTGAATTTCCTTTCGTCTGGTCCAAAAGAGTGATCAGATCACCATGTTTTTTGTTCACAGGACGGTAGGGTAATCCTGTGTGGCCATGCTTGTTAAAAAAAATAGTTGTATTTTTAATATTATACCATTTAGAATGTCTTAGAATGTTGACCACTTGACCCATAATATATACTATTACTCATGCTTTACACGACTCTTAGAGCATTCACATAAATATCTTCATCTTTATCTCTATAATTTACTAAAAATCACTACATTTTCTCTCTTTAATTCAATTAAATAATAATTTTTTATACATTTATCACTACTTTCTCTCTCCAATTCAATTAAATAATACTTTTTTCTCTTTCCTATTCAATTAAATAAGAGCATTCACAGTAGCTTCCTCATCCCCATTTGTACTTTTTCCAATTAAGTAATATTTTTTCGTACCTTTATCATTATCTCTTTCTCTCTCATTCACTCACAACCACTTTAAAAAACTATTAAAATAACATAATTACCTTTTCTCACTCCTACACCAAAATCCCCATCTCCATATTTTTTCTTAACTTTGGGGAAAAAACAAACAAAACCTTAAATATTTTTCTCTCCTGTACTCACAGCCACTTTTAACCACATCCTAAATTATGCAGGACCTCCTTACAGAAAAATGGGGAAGCTATTGTGAATGCTCTAAGGAACCAACTTTGTTATAATGAAATAATATTATCATTCTTTTAAGCTTTATTGTTTAGAAAGATTGTTTTTTTAATAAATTTTGTTTAAAAAAAGTTTCTTTTATAAAATATTATTTCTTATTAATTTCTTTTTGTCTATAAACTTTTTGTACTAATTAGTTTTGTTTTTAAGAAAATTCTTTGTTTAAAATAAAAAATTGTATTTTTAAAAATTTCATACCCTAAAGTTTGTTGTTTTATAAACATGTGATAATTTAGAATGTTTTGATGTTTTATAGTGATTTTTTTTAATTTGTTTTATAAAAAATATTTTTAAATATATTAAGGAAAATTTATTCCATATATTTAGCAAAAGTAAAAAATAATAATTCAATTATTACTTGATTTTATTTAATATGAAAGATATAAATTTAATATGAAAGATATATACATTTAATATGAGAGAGACGCGGTGAAACAAAATTTTAGTTGAGCTAAAATTATGACAAGTGTCCTCAAGAGTAATTTATTTTTTTATATATTATAGATATATATATATGTTCTACATAAGACCATGGGGTATACATGGTGGTTGGAAAGATGAGTGGTTGTGACATCACTGACACATAGATGTCACGTGCAACCACTTGGTGTCACTTTGGGAGAAAATACATAGTGGATGAAAGTGTGAATGATTAAAAAGTTTGTGTTTTATTATAATTGGTTAAATAAAAAAAAAAAAAAATGCATCAAACCCATTCACTCCTTTCACGCCTCAACGCTTGTGTATACCCCTCAGTACGTCTTTAGACGTATTCATTTTTATTTTTATTTCACCTAAATTCGTAACATAGTGTAGTTATTGGTCCATTAATGGACACATATACTTTTATATCCGTCATTGGTTGAAATGAATATTGTTATTGACTGATTGCTGCGTCATGGAGTATTCGAGTATTTAACGATAACTACAAGTTATTATAAACTCGTTATTTAATTTTTCTCTTATAGTAGAATATTTTTTAAGACTTCATTATTTGTTGTTATAGAAGCTTTAGTTATAAACTTTCAATAGTCAATATAACAATCTTAGTTTAGCAGGAGTCCTGATAAGAATTTCAGTTGACTGTTTCGTGATTAATCACAGGAAAACCGCAAAGAGATATTTCAAATTCCACTTAAGGACTTACAGTTAGCCACAAATAACTTTAATAATGAGAATTACATTGATGAAGAAGGATTTTGGATTGCATATAGAGGAGAAGTTCCACGTGCTAATGGATATACCACCCGCATTAATGTGAAGCGGCTTCATTTGGGTGATGAAGATTTTGAAGTTTCCACGGAGGTTAAAGTTCTAATGGAGTACAAACACAAGAATGTCATCGGTCTCATAGGCTATTGTTTGGAAGGAGATGAAAGAATCATTGTTTCTGAGTATGCGGTTAATGGAAGTCTTGAGAAATATGTGGATAACGTAAATCTTACTTGGGGAAAACGTCTTAAGATATGTATTGACGTTGCAAATGGGTTAGATTTTCTTCATGGAGGTTCTGTAACAGGAGAGGTGGTAATTCACAGGAACATCAGAAGCTGCAACATTCTACTAGATGATGGTATGAATGCAAAAATTTATGATTTTGGGCTTGCTCTAATGCATCCAGTAGATCAGGCAGACGTTATTCCCAATACAATAGCAGGCACAATAACTTACCTGTACCTGGACCCGGCATCTGAGAACACAGGTTTGTTAAGCACAAAAAGTGACATATATTCATTTGGTATTGTTTTATTTGAGATCCTACTCCAGAGATTGGCGTACTCGTTCGACGGGGAGAAACTAACTACTCATTTAGGCCTTTTGATTAAAGACCTTTATAAACAAGGAAAACTCGATGAGTTGATGTTTGAGGGTAAAAATGAACAAATTGTGCCGCAATCTCTTGCTATATTTCGAAGGCTTGCCATTCAATGTCTACAAGAAAACAGAGAAGAAAGGCCATCGGCACGTGATTTAATAATCCAACTTACAGAGGCATTAGAAATCCAAGTAAGTTTTTATCAATTATTTCACAACTGTATAATATATCACTAGTTATACAATTGGTTAAAGAAAAAGTTATATGAATTAAATGGTAAAAAAAATTAAAAAGTAAAACAATTGGTTTCATTGAAAAAAAATCTGTAGACTCGAATTGTTAATCAATTTAAAAATATCTTTTATTGGGGTCAATCAATATAAATTCTATAGGGAATCTGTCTTTTCTAATAAGTATTACAATAATTGACACATATCAGACATTTCCTCACATAAATTTCCTAATTAACTTTTTATCTAATTTAATTTTAAATACCTTTTTTTTTTAAATATTTGCAATTCAAAATTTTGTAATATCAGTTCTTTTTCGAAGCACATTCATTATTTAAAGTAAAAAAAGGCAAATTGGATTTAAATAATCTCACATTTTGGGTATTGGCGAATAATAATCACACCTGAATTTTTCACTGTCAGCAATCCCACCTTCTACTTTTTGTTTGAATAACAGTCTCGCCGTTAGAAACCCTAACGTCGTTAAAAAGTTGCTGACGTGTCAAATGTCACAAGTTAATCAAAAAATTTCAAGGTAGGGTGGTGCTTCACTCATACCATCGGAAACCAAATCTCACTCCGGGCCAAACGGCCTTTTGAGGTTTTTTCGAATGTTCGTTTACCTTTTCAAAGTTTAGCATAGTCAAATAGCTGAAACGTAAATTGTTGAGAAAGTCAAAGAGTTGTTTATATTTTTTACGGTGGTATAGGATAGGAAGTCTTATGACTTATCCAACATTGGCATGCAAAAATTTAATACAACTGTACTCTTCTAACTTTTTGCTTATTTATTATACAGTTGCCATTAACAAGAACATGTTTATAATGCATTAATTAGTTTTATATTTACAAGCAAAGATTTGCATGAACTTGATAATTAAGATTTACGAAAATAAAAAAAAATGTAAACAAATTCTGTACTTTTAAGTACTTAATTGATTGAGTCTAATGATTCACAGGAAAAAGGCATGGATATCGTTAGAATTCCACTGGCAGAAATAAAATATGCCACAAACAATTTTGGTGATGACAATAAGATTGGATGCGGAGAATCTGGAACTGTATTTAAGGGACAACTTCCACATGTTAATGGACCGAAAATCATTGCTGCAAAGAGGATGGAGAAGAGCCATCATCAAAGAGATCCCGAATTTGATCAGGAGCTAGAAATTCTTTTCAAGTTTAAACACAAGAATGTTATTGGTCTAGAAGGCTATTGTGACGAGAAGGTTGAAAAAATCATTGTTTATGAGTATGCGTCTAACGGAAGTCTTGATAAGTGGTTGAACAAAATTGATCTTACATGGAGGGAACGGATTAGAATATGCATTGATGTTGCAAGGGGGTTGGAATTTCTTCATGGGGGTGTTTTAAGACAACAGGCAGTGATACATAGGGATATCAAAAGTAGTAACATTTTATTAAGTTGCGACTGGGAAGCAAAAATTACTGATTTTGGGCTTTCCTTAATAAGTCCAATTAATCAGGAAATTGACTATGTCATCGAGGAGAAGCCTGTAGGTACTCTTGGCTACACTGATCCAGCATACATGAAAACGCGTACAATAAGCAAAGCTGCCGATATATATTCATTTGGTGTGGTTTTATTCGAGATTTTGTGTGGCAGACCGGCAACCAATATTTACGACGGGCTGTATCTGGGTCAGTTGGCTAAAAACTACTATGAACAGAACAAACTTGATGAGGTGGTGTTTGATGGTATAAAGGAGCAAATTGCGCCACCATCATTGTCTACATATGCAAAGATTGCCTATCAATGTTTACATGATGATCGGCTTGAGCGACCAACAGCAAGTGAGGTGCTTGTACAGCTTGAGGAAGCGTGGGAATTCCAAGTAAGTTTGAGTTGTTTTACAAATATAGCTTTCGTTTAATGCATCTATCACAAATCAGAATGCAAACAGAGAATTTAAATATGATTTCAAATTTTCAATTGTTTTTCTAATATGAAGGTGGGACATAAAAAGTGGGGACCCAATAACTACAAAGAAATGGAGCCCAAACTGCCTAGTAACTACAAAGAAATAATCAAACAATCACAAAACCATAAGATATTGGAAACCAAAACGAAAAAGGATATCTACGACATTTTATGTGAAGGACTTCTCATTCAAAAAGACAAAGTGGTAACTCTTATCTCAAGTACCTTGTTTATGTCTACGGAATTTAAATTTCCGTTCTAATTTTTTATATCTAATTTGATGTCACTTACTATTTTTTTCTAGGGAAATTCACCAAAATAACCAAAGTTCACCCATTTTAAACCAAAATAACCATTAGGCAAAATTGTTGCCCTCTCCAATCTACCCGGCAATTTTTTTGCTACCTCGAAACTTGGCTCCCGGCTATGCCATTGCCTTCTAAGACACCATTAGGCTAAAGTTTAGCCTAACTCAAAGTCAAATGGTCAATTTGGCTCATATGTGGTCAACTTGGTCATATTTGTGATTAATCCTTTTTTCTATTGTAGCCATTTCTTTTTTAAATATTATCTATCAAAACGTTTTGGTTTTTTAGGTTTGTGTCATTTCAGTTCAATAATTAATTTGTGGTAACTTTGATCTTAATTTGTTTTGTTTAATGTAATAGTGGTTTCGGTTGGACAGTAATAACAACACAAACTTGTTGATATCAGCAACATTGTTTACATACGAAGATCAGAGTTCACAAAAGTGGAG
>WOUH02000002.1:10329487-10342679 GCA_009936405.2 Stevia rebaudiana | reverse complement strand
TTAAACTTCATGTAGTGAGTCGTTCAATATGATTGATGACTTTGATCCTGCCGGTCGCGTCACGCCTCCATTTGCGGCGTCAGCCGCGGTGGAAATTTGGGGGTGTGACACACTAACCGGACCGGAACCGGCGGTTCCAACCTGAACCGACCTGTCAGTTCCATACCGGTTCCAGGTTCTATAATTAACCATAACCGGAACCGGTTGCACTAAAAACCGACCAAAACCGGTTAGGAACCTGTTAAAACCGACCAAAAATCGTTCAAAACCAACCAAAAAACCGGTTAGGAACCGGTCTCTACCCGGTTTTTACTTTTGTTGACCGAAACTGGTTCCTAAAGAAAACCGAAATGAGCACCTTGATTTGTATGTACGTATAGCCAAAGCCAACACAGCTTACAAAATTAATAATAACATGAATTCCAAATGAAATCGAAAATCATGTTAAACACATGAATCATTTTAACAATGGACATACAAATTTAACGTGAAAAATAAATTATCCAATCCTTTTTACTACATACACGTATATATTATATTATAAATTGACAAATTTACACACAAATATTTATATTTTTATGTAATTGGGTTAAACTAGGCTAATTTGTATTCCAACCTTTAAATTTTGACATAACAAAGCACCTAAATAGTGTAATTAGTTACATAAAAATACATTAGGAGTTATAAATAAATGAATAAGGTAACAAGTCGACTTGTGAACCGCCAGTCTAGTCGGCAATTGACCTACCCAACCCGACGATTTGGTTTGTCATGTCTTGAAACCACGATTGTCGATTCAAGCTAAAAAATTTAACAAAATATATCGATACAGACCGTAAAATCATAATGTGCTACCATATACGAATACAAGTTGCAAATAGTTTTTTATTCATATTTTTCCCTTGTAAATATGGATGACTTGATGGAAATTCATCCATTAAACAAACTTATTGGACCAACTGATGTTACATTTTATTGGATGTTGATATTCGGATTGAAGCCCAACAACTGGGCCCAAATTTGCATCCGCTGTTTATAGCGGGCAAAAGATCGAACACCTGATATGCATTCAAACAGATGGCGAGTTCTTCATCTTCTTCTTCCTCGGAGGTTTTGATTCAAGCCCTAACTAACAGAGGCTGGTGTTTTCAAGAACTCCATCAAATCAAAACCCTAATTGAAACCAAGTTCTCCGGAGATTCTACCACAGTCGCCTCCATCGAATCAGAGCTATGTAACATGGACTTACGAGCAATCGGAGGGAAATCATTGCCTGATTCTTCCACCCTCCGCAAATCTACTCACTTTCAGGGTCCTAAAGTTCTTCAGGTGCGTTTACAAATCAATTTGTTCATTTTTGTTGAAATTGAATTGCAGAAACCTGGTGATTTTGTGTAGGTATCTTCTGCGAGAGACATAAGTAAAAGTAGCATATCTGAGAGTTCAGGGGGTTCAAACAGCAAACGGTTATTGAGATTGAAGCTCACTGATGGACATTCAGATGTGATTGCTATAGAGTTCACTCATATCCCATTGCCTCCTGATAATGTTATTCCAGGCACAAAGGTACTTTAAATAAGTTAGTTAATAACTTAATATATGAAATTCGAAATGGTGTTTTCTTCGTTAATATATCTTCAATGTCTAGAATTCTAGTTCAATACAGTTGTGGGTTGCATTTGGTGTTTATGGATTATGGTCATGTTTTGAGTGAAATTGATGTTCTTAGCTATTGCATTGTTGATTGTTATAAAGTTTCAGATATATGGAATACCGTCATGATGTTTTTTCAAGATTATCTTTAATTCATAAGTGGAATATCATTTGGTTATTAACTTAGTTTAAAAAAAAAATTTCTTTAGCTATTGGTTAATGCTTCCATATTTACCTTACACTCATTAATCACAGGTTGTTTATTTTCAATATGTGGTGTGTGCATGAACTAATGTGTTAACTGAGTTAATATGATGAAAGATCAAGAATTACAGCAAAGTATGTACCTTTAAGTTTAAAAAAAATTGACTGTGAAGTGAAAATAGGAAATATGTATAACATATATCTATATATTTTTAATTAGTATTTAGATGCATATTCTTTGGTAAAGGATTATTAAATTATCATTTATAAATTATAACTTTACAAATTACATCTCATGTGAATGTTAAACAAACACAAAAAGTATAACAATGTGCATAAGGAGACTAAACTGCTCATTTTTTCTTAGAAAAATTATTATGCTATAATATTTTGTTCTGTAACTGTCATTCGTTTGTTGGTTTTGGTTCACAGATCCGATTGGAAAATAAAATTGTAATTCACAGTGGTATATTATGCTTAAATGCAAAAGTAGTAACTGTTCTTGGAGGCATTGTTTCATCATTATATGAAGAATGGGAGATGAACCAAAAATACGCAGGATTCACACGATCAACTTTAAAACTGTCACACAGTGATGACATTGGTGGGCCACCACCTTTCCAGAAGTTTCAAACTGGCCCACCTTCGCGCCGAATTAATCAACAAAGCAGATCTTCAGGTTTATATAAAAAATATTATTTTTTTCTGAAATTTCATCTTTTTTTATTTATAAAAGTGTTATATTTCAAGTTCTCTGAGTTTTTCTTTATTCTTGTTGATCAGTTGCAGAAAGCTCTAACGCAACAGTTAAAGCTCCTTTACAGTCAAGCGGGTCAAGGGTTACCGATCAAAAAGTCAACAACAGGGGTGATAATGTAAAATCAAGTTCTCTCAATGAGAAAAGTGAAGAAAAACAAACTGTTACTGAAACAAGACCAAAAGAAGGTTTGTATACACTAATATATTAATATACTATACAATATGATTAATATATGATAAATTAAGTTCCTCAATTAAATGAAATAGAATTACTAAACACAATAGGCCGGCTTAATTTGATGTTTTGAATTTTGCTCAACTTCTATAACATCAGTTTACTAATTGATTTTTTTTTTTTTTTTACAGTTGCCGAATCTGCCCCTGTGCAAAATCAAGCTGCTGCACAAAAACTGTTACAAAAAATGAGTAATTTTAACCGAAACGAAGGGCATTCGAGAGGTTGGAAACAAAGGGGGAGGGGTAAAGAGGAGAATGAATCTGCAGTTTTAACTTTAGATGAATGGGAGAAAAAAAGAGCCAATTTGAGCTCTTCATCAGGACAACAAAACCCTAATTTAAATCAGGATGAAGATCTTGCACGTCGGCTTCAAAACCAATTTGATTTCGAAGATTCTCATGTTAGCATTCTTTCTTGCTTGATTCTGTTGTTATATTCTGCTAACGACCATATTTAGAGGTAACTAATTGGGCGGGTTGGTTAAGTTGGGAATTTGTCAGAACGCGTGCAGATGAAATCGGTAATTTTTTTTCCAGATTTTTTGAAATTTCTGTAAATTGTTAGTGTGTTAAATATGACTGTAAAAGTAAATTTTTTTTCAATGATAATCTAAATTTTTTGTAGAAAAAGCTTATGGAGATTTTATGCATTAAAATTACACTTTGGGGGACTTTTGCCCTGTTTTTGTCCACTAATGATATTTTGTAGACATGTCAAAATTTGTCAAAATATGTCAAAATTTGCTATTGAGTTTTTTTGGCAAAAAGGTTGACTTTCCTTTTGCATGAAAATATTAGCTATCGTTTAAAGAGATTATGTCACTCATTTCATTCTTTTATATGCAACAAAGATCATTATTTAGATTTAGGGCTGTAAATGAACTGAACGTTCGACGAACAGTTCGTGAACCGTTCGACGGGAAGTTCGTTCGTTTATAAATGAACGAACGAACATGAATAGAGGTCACATTTGTTCATTTGTGTTCGTGAACGTTAAGTGTTCGTTTATGTTTGGTAAGGTGTTGGTTTACGTTCGTTTTTTTCTAAGTCATTCATTAAATGTGTTTATATATTTTAATTTTAATGTTTAGTTTATTATCTTAACTTTTTATGTTTATAATTGTTATTTCAAGTTGACCAAAACTTTTTATGTATATAATTTTTATATAAAATGCTTGAACTTTTTATTTATTTAAAGTGATTAATAAGTTTTATGTTTAAAATTAAGAATGTTGATTATTATTTTCTAAAATACTATATGTTCGTTTGCGTTCGTGAACACATATAATCCTTAATGAACGAACACGAACAAGAATTTCGTTCGGTCAGCGTTCGTGAACAAGTTGAATACTTAACAAACGAACATGAACAAGAGATTTTACAACCCTATTTAGATTATTGGAATGATATGACATGATTAGTTGTGTTTGGTTCAGGGTCAATCGGGTCAACATGTGACAGAAGCCGATGATATCAGGATGAGAATGTTTAGTTTTGAAAGAGATGATCCCGGGGCCCACGGTGGAGGAGGATTTAGAGGAAGAGGAAGAGGTAGAAGAGGGAGGGGACGTGGCAGAGGTCGGTGATACTTGCCCTTAATTACGCATTATCAGGTAAACATTTTTATTTAAAAAAATAAAATTATTTTTTTAATTCACAAAAAGTAGATAGTAAAACCAAATAAAATCAAGAGTAAACTGCAGTTTTCATCCCTGAGGTTTACAATGTCTAACAACTTTGGTCCACTCTTAACAGTTTTCGTCCCTAAAGCCTTAACAGAAGATTTTCAAGACTTGAAACGTTGAGGACAAAAACTGTTAAAACTTGAAACATCAGGGAAAAAAACTGTTAAAACTTGAAACGTTAGGAACGAAAACTATTCAGACTTGCAGCTGTTAAATTTTGCAAACTTTCTGCTATTTGTAAAATAGTGTCATTGACCCTACAAATATTAATATTAATATTAGTATTAATTTATTTATTGATTTCCTCAGGTTGGTGCTAAACCTGGAAATACTTGACCATGGTGGTTCAAACCTTTGACCCATTTTCATCAGCTATAAACATTTAAAGATATGAAACGGTTGCAGGATCTTTCAGTGTCTTGATTCGCTTTTGGTTTATGTTAGGATGTACTGTGTAAATGTGTCGCATATAGTTTTTTTCATCAAGTGAAATTTTTTGTCATTCATTTCATAGTTTTTGATTCGACTGATTGAACCACTTTGAATTAAATAGGGAAATATAACCAAGTTTCGATTTTGTTTCAATTAGATCACTCATGCATTTTTCGTCCAATTTGGGTCACTTAACCTTCAAATTGAGCGATCATCTGATTTATGTCTGTCAAGATATACATGTAGGAGATGATGTGGGGGTTAGGTTTTTCAATATATGTAGTTATATTTAAAATTTTAATAATATATGTTAATTATGTTAAAAAACAAAATCCATGTCAGATTTCACATCAAAACAAAGGAAAAAATATTTTCTAGTTGAAATATGAAAAACACATGTTAATACTTAAATAAAATTTGAAAGTTAAGTGACTTAAGAAACACTTTTAAAGCTTGAATGACCTAATTAGAACAAAATTGAAACTTGTTTATGTTTCTACAAAGTTATCCCAATTAAATGTGGTCAAAGTCAATCCGTTACACAATTGGAATTTGTATTATTGTAAGTGCAAAAATAAAAATTAGTTAAAAAGATGGTTTGGTTAAAGTTTTGTTAATGGATGACATAAAATCAACTTATAACTGATTCCGGTTTGGATTCTTATAAATGACTGTTTTTTATTAGAATCAACAATTTGAAAAGGTAAAAGGTGTATGAGATGAAGATGTAAATGACCAATTGTCAACTATTTGACAATTGTTACTTGTGTACACAAACCATCTTTTTTTTTTTAACTAAATCTAAGAAAAATCTTAATATGCCCCATCTTGCCATATACAAGATTTAAGTCATAAAGATTACTAAGTTACAAAATAACCAAAAGAATGACACAACATTAATTTACATATAACACTATTGTTGAAATGAGAGCAAAAACATTCTCAAACTTCAAAAAAACAATATTAAACATTTAGCTTCCTCATGCCTTGTTGTGACATCTCTTGAAAAAACCGTTGAAACCGGTTCTTAAAACCATATCAATTACTTCATTAGCAAGAGACGACACACGTGGCGGTGGCGGTTGCGGTGGCGGTTTCAAGGTGTTCCCATGTCAATCTCCGCCTCTCATCCACCACGGTGGTGGTTGATTTATCCTCCTCAATCTTGCGTTGGCATGAAACCATCAATTGTTCATCCACCTCATGAAACATTTTCATGACATTTTGCGCTAGATTGAGAACCGTACGGTTCCAATGGTTCTTTGAGTTGTGTTGTATCGAGGAGAATACGATAGGCATAATCGCGTGGCGGTTAGACATTATAAGATGGTGTATGTGATCATTGTTCCATAAGAAATGGGCGCGTTCCGCCACCTAACACATGATTAACATTATCATTAGCATTTAAAGTTAGAAATCTAAAAACTATCAAACTAAACCTATTTAAACCAAGTTGGTCAATTGGGTGCTATTTCGGGTCGGGTCAGGTAATCGGGTCAAACAAGTTTGGGTCAAAAACATGAATTCCAGGATGGGTTGGGCCAAGTTAACCCACAAATGCTTGTTTGACTTTTTGAAGTCTTTAATTTAGTATACAAATTACAAGTACAAAAAACTATTGTTATAATTTATTTTAGTAAAAAACAGGTGATTTGCTGGTACAAGAACCGGGTCAGGTGGGTCTGGTCGGGCCTCTCTTTTCCCCCCTTTTTTCTTTAATTGTAAATAAATGATGTGGAAAAAAAATATAAAAAAATGACAAAACTGGATTATAATAATCCAAACTATGACACATTGGCTAATAATAATCCGAACTATCACTTTAGCAAAAAATAATCCCAACTATCAGTCTAGTTTTTTATAGCAACCCAAAAGCAAAATATATCAAAAAAAATTAAGTTAAAATCATAAGATTTATGAAATTTTATGCATTTCAACCCATTTGACCCGTTTTCATTCTAGGAAATTATTGAATTTTACCCATCTGACCCACTTAAGACAAAGGGGCAAATGGGTCAAAATTTCCATGTTTAGGTGCACCCTTATGCATCTAATTTGAACTCAAACATATATTATGTAACATTATAAGCATGAGATACTTAACTTTATATGCTTTAAAAAAATAGAAAATTACCTGAAAATGGTAGCTATCAAGACAACTTCTTACGCGCCTAAACAACGGAATCATAATTTTTTCAAACTCTTCGGTACGAATTATCTCAAGCAATTCTTCCAACTCACTCAAGAACATCAACTGCTTCTGACTACTCGTTACGGGCCAATATTTTAGCAGCCCGTTTATCACAACAATCGCAAGTTTCGGTTCTTTTTCTATAAACTGAACAACACAGTACGTTAACTGATGATGATAACTACCTATGGATTTCGGTTTATGAAGAGGAATCAAAACCCGTGACAAAAACATCTTGTGTTCTTTCTTTAATGGTAACGCGAATCCACTAATCACACTCCCGAAAATCTCCAGTAATTCAGCAATACCGTTGTGTTTTTCGGTTTCATAAACAAATTGATAAATAACATTGCTGACAGCCATTCGGATAAACGATCTGTGAACCATAAATTTGCCATAAATTTTATGTAAAATTGACTTCAAACAATCGCGTTCACGTGGGTCCTCAGAATCGAAGAGATTTAGTAGCTTTAACAAGAACGAATGATCGATATATTGTTTCGCAACTTTTGGATCAAGAGAACTTAAACTAACAAATCTAATGAGAATTTCATAAACAAGTTGTAGATGTGACCATGCTGGATCAAACCATGGATCATCATCTTCTGTTTCGCCACGTGGCGAATTCGAGTATTTTGGCGGGAACTCGCGAAAAAGATTGTGCCCGCATGTTTTACAGATTGCTGACATGGCGGGTTCGGTGAGTTTTATGGAATCGGAACCAAGAAAATCAAGAATCTCAACCAAAACTTGGCGTTTTTGATCTTTTTCTAGATTATCTTTATCTTGATCATTGAAATCATAAACAATCGAGCAAAGATTCAACTTACTGATTAAAAGTCTTGGTTTTTCTGAATTTTGGACATCTTTGAATGATAAATGAGGTTGGATCATATCACCATTGGATGTTGGGAAGATAGATGATGACATCTTTTTAACAACATTTAATCGAGTTGATATAACATTACAAGTGTTGGTGAAGCTGCCATTGTTGCTGATGTCAGTTGTTGCAGTTGCATTGCTCCCATTTGAACAATTTTGATTTGATTTTGATGATTTACGGGGGAGTTTTGCAAGAATTTGTTTAAGCATAGTATGAACTGTCGAATTTGCAGCCAATAATAAGCCTGAAATAGATGTATTAGAATCTTGATTAGCAAAAGAACTCAAGAAAATATCAAAATTATTTTTAGGGATATGATAAGCAGATTCTTGGATTGTAAAGGTGAAAAGAAATCCATTTTCTTCATTAACAAGATATTAAAGATTAATTTTCTATATTATACACAAAGATTGTTGAAGATAAATTTTGTAATTAGTAAAATTATCACCTCATGCAAGAACAGTTGCCATCATGATTTCACCTAATATGAGAAACTTTTTCAAGATTTAAATTGAATTATAAAGGTGAAAAGATATTCATTTTCCAAATTAATAAAATAATTAAGATTAATTGCCTATATTGAACACCATTTGTTGAGGATGAATCATGTAACTAATAACACTTTCTGTAATGATTTCACCTAATATGAGAAACTTTGAACTTTAAATTAAATATTTCAAGAAAAGTAACACTCATAGCTATGATCATAAAAAAAATTGAACTTTTCAATAAAAAATTTCAAGAAAACCTAATTATACCCATTGTTATGATCACATCTCATATGAGAACTCTTTTACTTCTCACAAAGATTTTAATAACCAAAAACTCATCTTATATGAGAAAATCAAAACATTTTCAAGAAAAAACAACACCCATTGCTCATACACATACCAAAATCACATTTACAGATCTAAAACACACTCAATTACATAAAAATTGAAGATAAAAAGAAAAGAACAGTTATTACAATTTATAGATCTGAAACCCAGATCAGGATCTACTAACTTACCAAAAAGAAATGTGAAATACAAATTGGTATGAAAACCCAGATCATAAAAAGCCCTAAACCCCCAAATTTGAAGAAAAAGGATGTAACTTTAACAATTATATGTCAGTAAACTGAAACCGAATAAAAATTTCAAAATGCCAGCAGGGTTAGTAACATGTTCTTACATTAAAAGATTGAAGAAGGCAGTAATATTATAATATAAAAGTCAGAGGACTGAAGAATCAGGTGGTATTCACAGAAGATCTATACATATACAAATATATACATGTATTTTAGAGAGAGAGAGTGAGATGGAGAATATACCTGGACTTTCTGGGACAAAAATGGACATGGGTTTGAGAGAGAGAGAGAGAGAATCAGAGAGAAGAAGACATGCAAATGAGATAGAAAGCTGGAAGAGAGAGAAATTTCAGGTTAAAATCTTGAGATCGAAGACATAATAATAATAATGTGAAAATGGAGCCCATCTCTTTCCCTTTCTTTTTCTTTATGTAAGGATCCAAGAAACCATGGCTCACCAGTTAAAATTTAGGGATCAAGGGTTCTTCACATGAACTTGGGTTCGAATCCTATTGCACACATCTTTTTATGGGTTAAGGGGCTGTTTGACAACTTTTGAATGAGTAAGTGTTGAACCAGTAAGAGCTCTGAACCATTAAGTGTTGAATTAGTAAGAGGTCTGAACCATTAAGTAGCAATATAATGTTTAACCATTCTAAAGAAAATGTCTAACCAATACAAATAAGAGCCAATATAATGCTTAATCATTCCAAAGAAAATGTCTGACCAATCATATAAGAGGCAATATAATGCTTAATCATTCTAAAGAAAATATCTTACCAATACAGATAAGAGGTCTTAACCATTCAGACTCGGTATAATGCTTAACCGTTCAGAGACAAATGTCTTACTTATTTAGATATCTGCTCACGAAACAAACAGTCTGAATCATTAAGTGCTGAACCAGTAAGAGCTCTGAATCATTAAGAGTCTGTTAAGAGGTAAACAAACAACCCCTAAGTCTTTGGGGGCATTGGGCAATGATTTTAGTTATGAGATCGGAAACCTGTTACAGGAAATGTGGGGTAGAGCAGGGGCAAATCCTACAGCCAACCAAATTTATCGCTTGAGAACCTTGGGTTCCAAAAGAGAATGTTGTCTTCCGTGTCCTGGGCCATGGTACGGATATCTCATGGGCCGTCTAACGTTAGCGGTGATAATGTTAATGTAAGGATCCAAAAAATAGTTTTCGTTTACAATTTATATATATAACTAGGGATTATTTAGCAAAAACTCATTTGAACTTGAAAAACCATGAAACTTATTTTTTTACCTATGTAACAATGGCCTTTTTAGATAAATTTTGCATTTTACATATGTAACAATGGCTTTTTTAGATAAATTTTGCATTCATTCATTCTTACCAATCTTTCTATATGCGTATCCGGTGAGGTTTCACCTAAGAAACTAGTTGACTCTCAACCCATTTATCTTACATGGTCTATTCCTAATTACATTTAAGAAAACCTAAACATCTCTATAGAAGGCATTTTCTTTATTATTTTATAATTACTAGTAGATTTGCTTTTTCAAAGTGTTCATATTTAGAATCAAGTTGAGACGTAAATCAGATACAACTCAGATACAATGACTTAAGCTTAATTGGTAGCTCGTTTGAAATTTTGCTTTTGTCTTCTAGCGATTCTCAACAAAAGAGATACAATTATGAAAGCAAAAAGTACTTTATTTCTTTGAAATTTAGAAAAGAGACCACTTGTGTAAAAAATAGTTTTTAAAATGGCGACCGAAAGCAAAGGCGTACAACTTGTATAAATAGAGTTATCTTACCCATTATCAAATCATAATACAAAGCTCTAGTTAACGGAAATGTGAAACCCCTTGGTTTGGTTATTCTTATTTCAATAACAAAAAAGTATAAATCTTTATTTAAAACTACATATCGCATATAAGTACATATCTAGTGTGTCATTACAACACTTCTTAAAAGTTATAACACTCTTAAATTGCAAATTTCTTAATGTATTGATCCTTTTCCATTGAACTCCAAAGAGTCATATAATGGTTTCGTTTAAGCACCCATCACTTTGGCTTCAATAAAGATGACTCAAGTTGTGGTTTACGTTATGAATGAGGATAAAGGTTCAAGTGCGGTAAATTTAAGAAGGTATATAGATAGAGATCGTGTAGCCTTACATGACGGTCTCGTAAATGATTGCTACTCTGAAAATTTTTATACATGTGAGAGATGTTTCGTGAATGTTTTCGGACGCAAAGGGAAGTATCTAATCAAATTTTTATACATGTGAGAGATGTTTCGTGAAAATTTTTATACATGTGAGAGATGTTTTCGTAAATGACCCTACTAGCTGTCTATCTTAATTATAGAATTTAAAACAAAGAAACTATTAGGTCTCGATTGGTCCTTATGATTTGAGTAGGTTAATGTGATAATTTAACATAAGTATTATCGTAATGTTTTCTATGTTGGCATTACATTCGATTCGTATTAAATTCAGTTACATATTTATGAACACGACATAACATATGGCCTCACCAATCGCATGACCTTTTGAAGATCAAATTTCATTACTTAAATATAAATGGAATCAGAAAAATGACCTTTAAAACTATATTATTCAAAACATTAGACACATAAACAAGACAAATACAATTGTATGAAAGTTATTTATTATAAACAATAAGTTTCATTTACGAATATATCATATTTACTAGTTTGGATAAATTAACGTTTGTCATGTGTTGGCCTAATAATGGAATGTCTCTTAGCTACTCATTATCACACCCATGTGAATATGATTGTTCGTCGAGGAAAAGAATCCTTGATTCATAATACAGTTTAGATAATTAAATAAAGCTACAGTTAGAAAGCAACACAATCATAGAGTTTTCAACATGAAAAGTCGATTGCATTCAAATCTAATATTTTCTTTTTGTTTAGAGCATATCCTACTTTACATTTTCTGATATTGCACCGGGTCACGAACCTAAATACTTTTCTTCATAAGGTCCGAGCTATTTAATATTCAGTTTTCTTGTACTAAATGTTAAAAGCAAAACGTAAACCTTAAAGCTAGAGTCAGGTTGTACTAAGAATACGTCTTATAGTAAGAAAGTGTGAGAAGGGTATCAAACAGACTTCGACTGAGCTCATCCTAGCGGCGTTGGAACCGTCTCATCCAAAACTGGGAGGGGATGCTTGTGTCAATCCTCATAAAGAAAACCCATGTGACCGGCCGGGTCACCCGTGAATCCGTGGACTCATCCCTTTGACCCAGTTTCGACCCAGTCAACCACCGAATTAGATTCCTCTAATTTTGCCCCAATTTCAGCCCAAGATTCAAGCATTCCACACGTTTTCAAATCACGAATTCAATTTTATGACAAACTCCACCTATATATCAAAATTCTTCATTTTAAATTTAGGATTTAATAGACCATTGATTACCAATTTAACATCATCATGAAGTATCTTGTTAATTATGTATGAGAAACGATAATATATTTCAAGGGGAGAAAATGCAAGTTGTATTCTTTTCCCTTAGTTATGGTTTTGTCTCACTGGGTATTCATAGCAATACTTTTAAACATATTACAAAGGATAAGTTGATAACCTTGTGAGACGAGAAAATACGAAGTTCAAAACTATTTAGTTTTATTCATGTAGGATAATTATTGTAACTTTTTTACTTCTAGAGGTCAATGATTCAACAAATTAAAGAAGTCTGCAAATTAGAGTCAATCAAAAGGAGCTTGATGATATTATAATGAAGGTAGTGCAACCTCCATCAGCCAAATCAATAAAGACCAACAAAGATGAAGTCAAGAAGTTACAATAAAAAATTACTTTTACGTGTTGATAGACACATGTGTTTTGATCGGGAGTATTATATACCCGTTGTCCTCTTTTCCTTACTCAAGCTTTTCCACTGAGTTTTCTTAGTGATGTTTTGACGTGTGACACCCCACTTCCCGGCCCCCGGTCTCCGACCGGTCCGTAAGCGGGTCGCCACGTCAACTGCCCAACTATGCAGGATCGAGTCAACCGGTTCAACATCCAACACATATTATACAAAAACATCCATTCATTACATAGTGTG
>WOUH02000002.1:10291691-10329387 GCA_009936405.2 Stevia rebaudiana | reverse complement strand
TAATGGAACGTTGCATCGTTTTGCGTGTAACTTTCAAACCGTCGCTCAAATCGAAATTCCGCATACGCTCAAATGAAACAAAATACAATTTAGAATATAATAGGATCATTTATTTCACATAAATATCATATTACAAATAGGTACCGGACCATTTACAAAAGTCAAAGGTCGGAAAACGATCGGTCAACTGCCGGAAAATGGCCAGTTGTTATATGACGAGACAACATAACTGATTCTGCAACATTAGTTAATATGGGTTATAAATCACAGAGGTAACATTATCTAGTATTATAGCTAACATTATCTAGTATTATAATGTTCATATATAAAATTCTTGAAGAGGACTGTAATGAATCAAGACTCTTTTATGGTCTAACCCGATTATTTAGAGTTTCTATTGTATATATCAGATGAATTTAATTCCATTCTTCTATTTCAATATACAATAATCTTTTAATTTGATTTGTTTATCCTTTAATGGGCGGAAATTCAGATTAAAGAGTTGGGCTTCCAGTTACTTGACCGGGTTTCTCAACAAACAGGGATAAAAGCTGTGAATTGTGATACTATCTTGAGAAAGGGAATTTAACCGCAATTAACGTTAATTTCTCAACCAAAAGTCCTTTAATCACGACGTAAAATCACTGGTACGTTTTCTTAATTCCTAACCCTAGCTGTTCAAAGATTGTATGTGTTCAATTTCGTATTGTTTGTTCATAATCTGTTCTTTAATTTGTTTATCTTGAATTTTTTTCATTCGTATTTCATTCTAACACGGAATCGGTACACGAACTGCTAGTTGGATCCTTGTTGTTGTTGTTTATGTTGGCGAGAATTCATTTTTAAATTTTTTGGTCGAGTCTTACGATTTCAGGTAAATTCGTTCAGTGTTAATTACTCAATTTACAATCGGTTTACGGAATTTGAAGAAATTTGATGCGTAATCGGCGATTTCAGTGGTGATTCAGTTGAATTTTAGTTTAATTTTTCGCAGTTTCTTTGATGAAAATGAATCAATTTAGGGGTAAATTTGGAGCCCTGATGTTTGTTCAGCTGAATTCAAGTTGCATGTGTTGTTCGTTTACCCTTTTATGCAATTTATCAGTAAGAGATAAGGTATTAGGGTTTTTATCTGGATGAAAATCGGGCTAAATTAGATTGATTTGCAGCTTTCTGTTCTTGCTTCCTAATTAGTTTCACTATTCTTATGTTCTTCAAGTTATAATCTTGCAAAATTTAGTACTTTGTACTTTTATTAATTAGTTTTTTTTCCCTCAAATAACTGCAATTTTCTGGAGTTCTTTTTCCTATATTAAATTAAAATGACATGGTATCTATGAAATTTATTGATCATATATTGTTTAACATAATATTCAGCTTGCATATTACAGTGATGCACAGTGATCCAAACGGGGACTGAACTCACTGAAGCATCTTGTTTATATAACACCCATTGTGACAGTTTATTCAGTTATTAAAAAATAAAAATGGATGCAACCACTGAAGACCAAAATAATATAGACCATGCAACTGACAGTTACCCGTTACTAGTGGAAACTCAAGAACACCATGAAAATGAGCATGTAATTGATTTGCAGAATAATGATGATGATGATGACACATCATCATCAAATGGTAATTCTCTTCATGGGCTGGCCCATGGCCCACGTGAGTCAACTTCTCAGTTGGTTCGGGCTTCATCAAGCGGGTCAAGTTCACTTGGTAGGAGACGGGACGGGTCGGGTCGCCGTAGATGGAGCCCGTTTGACACTTTGTTATGGATCTCAATCGAGTTTGGATTCACATTGGGTCAGATTATTGCATCGGTTTTTGTTTTATATATATCAAGAAATGAGAACCCACAAATGCCTTTGTTTGCTTGGATTGTCGGTTATGCTGCTGGATGTGTTGCAAGTCTTCCTATTTTGTATTGGCGGTATCTTCATAGAAATCTGGGTACTGAAAACGGGTCAAATCATACCCGACCACCAACTTCTGAAGACGGGTTGAATCACGGTACCCATCAACCCGAACCAAATTCTTACATAACAATTTCGTTTGCGCGTTCTTCAGAAGAGGAAAATCGGCCCGCCACGTCAGCTGGTACTTGGAATGGGCTAAATGTGGGTTCGAATGCTAGGTAAACTGTATGGTTATCTGACTATTTTATTATTATTATTAGGTTATAGACCTGTGTGTTACACAGATTTATGTATAGAAATTATGTAAATATTAATATGATAATTTACAGATTCTCAAATTATGCGAGAAATTATAATGAAATTGAGTTAATTTGAGTTTGAAATTTTTTGTGCTTACAAATTTGAAATTTAATTTAAAAAGTTTGAACAATTATCATGTGAGAGAATTAAGGAAATCTTTTTACATAAACTTGTGTTTCCAAAAATTTGTGATTGAAAATTTTGAAATTTAATTTAAAAAATCTTTATAATTATCATGTGAGAAAGTTAATTTTTTTTTACGTAAATGTGAGTTTCCAAAACTTTTGATTAAAAATTTTGAAATTTAGTTTACGAAATTTGAAAAAAATAAAGTATTGCCACATGACATTTTTTGGAATGGTTTATTAGTAGTTAGATTATTATTTTGTTTTTAAAAAAATGGGGTTGACTTTATTGTATGTGTTTTTGTTAGCAGGCTTACAATGTTTGTGGGCCATTTTAAAATGGCATTGGATTGCTTTTCTGCTGTTTGGTTTGTAGTTGGTAATGTTTGGATATTTGGAGGTCATTCATCATCTGCTGATGCTCCTAATTTGTACAGGTGTCACTAATATATTATATTATATTAAAATAAAAAAATTTCTTCATGTACCTAGACTGGGTAATGTATATGCAAATGGGTCGATATGGTTATGTTTACTCTCTTAACGGGTCAAATGTTTTAAGGTTAAAGATTTTACCAATAAGGAAACATGTAAAATGGGTTGAATTGACCAAAACCAATTTAACTTGTTTATGCAAAAAAGACAATTTAAAAAAATTTATAAAGCTTGGATTTAATCTTGTAAAAATAAAGTCGATGGGCTTGTGACCAAAGTATCGTCCTTAATTGTAATAATATAGTTTCACAATTATTAATTCAACACATTATTTACTAGTAAAACAATTAATAATGTTTTATTTTTATTTTTACAGGTTGTGTATTGTATTTCTTACATTCAGTTGTATTGGGTACGCGATGCCTTTCATTTTATGTGGAATGATATGTTGTTGTCTTCCTTGTATCATTTCAATTCTTGGTGTTCATGAGGATATGAATCAAATCAAAGGCGCGAGTGAAGATTCTATTAATGCGTTGCCAACGCACAAGTTTAAATTAAAGAAAAATGGAAATAAAGATATTAATGATTTGGTAATTGATGAAGGCGGGATTCTAGCAGCGGGGACAGAAAAAGAGCGCGCTATCTCTGGCGAAGATGCTGTAAGTTTATATCATATAAAACTAAACCTTAACTTATTTTGTTATATATAGTGGATTAATTAATTTCATATGTATTCTATTTTATAATGCATTTTAGGTGGACACAATTGTCCTTTTATATAGTTTTTAAGAGTCCATTTTTATTGACTTTTTATTTAGTTCTCTAACTTTTAAATGTTCATAACTTTTATATACGTGTAACAATCGTTTTTTAATTTTTAAAATGAGTATAGGATTGTTATGTATAATATTAAAAAAAAAAAAAAGTTTTTTTAGCTACTTGTGTTTTTTTATTGTTTATTCAGATGTTTTTATTTAGTACACATGATGTTTCGGAAAGGTAAATATGAGTCGTAAATTATCCAAAGTATACAAAACTTCCATATTTTTATTTGCGGAAAATGTCACAGAATAGTAATAAAGTTTCAAAAGTGTTCAACTGATGCATCGTTTGCCCAAATTAAGTCACTAAACCTTCAAATCAGGTCATCATCGGATTTTGTTTGTTTCAAGAAAGTAATGAAAGATGAGATGTGAGAGTCGAAATTTCTAATATATGTAAGTATTTAAAAAAAAATAAAAAACAACTGGTTAATTCTATTATAAAATAGAAAAAAAAAAATCGACGTCACTGCTTCATATTAGCATAAAAAAAAAGAAAAAAAATATTTTCCAATTGAAACAAAAAGAATCATGCAAAAAATTTCATGTTAATTTAAATAAAATGTTAAAGCTGAGTGACTTAATTGGAACACCTTTGAAGCTTGGTTACTATTGTACAAAGTTACCCTTTTTTTTATTCAAATTTAACAAACTAATTTTCCTGCAAGTTCAAAAATGGACATGAAGCTGTTTTTACTTTTTAATTTTTATTATAAAAATTGGTTGAAAATGGTGCAGGTTTGTTGCATATGTCTGGCAAAATATGCAGATAACGATCTTATACGAGAGCTTCCTTGCATGCATTTCTTTCATATAGAATGTGTGGATAAATGGTTGAAGATAAATGCATCATGTCCATTATGCAAGTTTGAAATTAGGGGCAATAATGACATTTCATCTACACAAGACTCCAATCAACAATAAGCATAAAAACATCATCAACTGGTAAATAAACATGAACACCACAAAATTGAAGTAATTTGGAAGATGAAATTCTGTGACTTCTGTCAAGTTGAATGTGATTTTCATTTTCATTTTTGTTGTTGTTACCATCTGAGAACTTATGGGATGTATAGAAGAATCAAATCAAATGAAATGAAATGAGAGCAAATCTAATATGTTGTTAGTAGTGTTCTTCTAATAAAACTACACTTTTCCTATGTGATGTACATATATGTCTCGATTTTTTTTTCTTTCGCAAAAGAAAACTATAATTCGAACAATGTAATGTACACACACTCTTGTGAATATTACGGGTGATTTAAAACTCAAATACTAAAACATGTTTTCACAGATTAACAACAGATTTAGGGGCTGTTTGATAATATCAACTTAACTGTATTGTGAGGATTGAGGAATATCTATATATATTAAAGCAAAGTTGGGGGCACATTTCATGCTGGGTATTCACATCCCATTCTTTAAAAAATATGTGAGTGTAATCTTTATATTTTTTTAGTTGGTTAAGAGTGATTATGAGTGGACGAGAGATAGAAAATTTGAAAAATTATTAAATATAAAGAAAAACATTGTTCATTTAATTAAATATGAGAGAAAAAAAAGTAATGATAAATGTATAAAAAGTATTATTATATTGAATTGGAGAGATAAATATAATGATAAAAGTATAAAAAATATTATTTAATTGAATAGGAGAGAGAAAAAGTAATGATAAATGTATAAAAAGTATTATTTAATTGAATAGGAGAGAGAAAAAATAATGATTTTTAATAAATTATAAATATATAGATAACGAACGGGATGTGAATGCTCTAAGTATATAAATTGAAGTTTCGAGGCAGGTTACAACACATTATGATCTACTTTTTATATTTATTATTTTATATTTTTTATTTTTAGCATCAAAGGTAAGCATCACTCGTTAGACGGGCAACTTAATCCCATCAATCAGGAGGAAACCCATCACTGGGAAACCTCGTGACACAACCCAAAACATATTTATCTAAGGGCATTCACAGTAGCTTTCCCATCCCCTTTTGTACTTTTTCTAATTAAATAATATTTTTTCATACCTTTATCATTATCTCTTTTTCTCTCTTATTCACTCATAACCACTTCAAAAAACTATTAAAATAACATCATTACCTTTTCTCTCTCATACACCAAAATCACCATCTCCATATTTTTTTCTAACTTTAGGGGAAATACAACCAAAACCCCAACTATTTCTCTCTCCTTTACTCACAATCACTATCAACCACACCCTAAATTATGTACTACCATTTACCTAATAAAGTATATTGTAATAAAAAAATCATTAGTTTTTCAAATTGGAACTAGATTTTGGTTTGTTTGCTGTTTAAATGTCACCCAAAACTGAAGAAAAATGCATGAAAGTAGCAGGTGTTGAAAAAAGATTCCCATGCGGGCCATTGATTTTTATTAAGCATAAACGTACGAATATTTGTTTAACAACCAAGTAATAAATTATATTAAAAAATACAATCAGCAAGGAGCTAGATAAATACAATACAAACCAGTTTATTAAAAAAAAAAAATTACATCAAGATCTTCAATTCATATTCGTGAATTTGACTCAGTTTTTTTCCAAAGTTACGCCATGAGCCATTAATTCGTCCACCTTCATAAGGCAGTTATTAAACGCTTTCTCACTTCTCGTTTTCCAGATACACTAAAAAAGCATAGTAAAATGGCATGTATGAGATCCCTTTGAGCTTGAGGAATAAACCAATAATAAAAAAATGGAATTGACGAGTTTTTTTGTAGCAGTTAACAAGTTAAAGTGACAGGTTACCAACCAAAAACAAAAGTCTTCTCCTTCCGTTGACTATAAATACCACATAACCCACCAATCTCTAATCACACTGAAATCCACTTTTTAATCCTATTTTTGTAATAATTTGCAAGATTTGCTATGGCTACTAGTGAATATGGGTTGATGATTGGAATGATGATGACCATCTTCATGGCTACGTTCGTCGCTGCAGATCCGGATTTGCTTCAAGATGTTTGTGTTGCGGATCTTAAGTCAGGTATACTATATCAAGTTCTTGCATTGATTAGAGTACCATGATGATGATATTACGAAACCTTTCAGATTAGGCCCCGTTTTCGGTGCGCGCATATAATATAATGTATATATGTGTGAGCACTGGTATGTCAGAAGTAAAATTTTACTAATTTTAACATTACTTTACTAATTTTTTGAAAATAACGTTAATGGCGTTAAGTAGAGTTGGTAAACGGTTAATATATCAGGCACAGGTCTCATTGAGTACGATGATGATATTACGAAGACCTTTTAGATTCTTGAAATTTGAACAACCTTACATTTGATTGTTCATTTATGAGAAGAAAGATCTTAAGGGTTTTAGAACTCAAGTCAATGTGCTTTCATAATTTGCCTTATTGTGTTATTTGTTATTTTCTTAGTGGACGAACATATATTTCACATCGTTCAAGTCATGTATTCTTTTGTGGGGTTTTGAACATAAGTTATTTTAGCCAAATTTGTGGTTACCGGATCGCCATTTTTTTAAATCAAAAACGTGGCTGAGTTATTTTCAAAGTGATAATAAGTAGGTTTTAGGTTCTTATAAACTGTTATTCACTTAAAATTGTATAACCTGCTTAACTAAAGTGGTTAATTTAGTATAAATATGTTGACGCATCAGCCGTTTATGAGAAATTCTACCCGACTCCAACTTGGTAATAAAACCATTCACAAATTAGACAACTCATTTGCAACTTGTTAAAAGTTTTGACTAATTTAAATAAAGAGAAAATTACATAAATGGTCATTCTTCATCATGTTTTTTCAAAAATAGTCTTAAATTTTCAGAATATTAAATTTTCAAAATTGAACAAACTTATAGGTTGTAGACTGAATCATCCTACAATTTTGAATGAAAGGAGGCTAAGCATCTAGGTTGTTCAACTTATAATTTCATAAAAATTTTTATGATTGGTTGATAAAGATAATGACCATACATACGACCTATAAGCTGAAAATTTAAGTCTATTTTTGAAAAAACTTAATCAACGATGACCATCCTTGTAATTTCCCTTAATAAATGGTATACACGATGCTAGCTGTGCCCGGGTTAAGATTTATGTGTCTCTCCTACAATTACGAGCGCAATTTTAATTGCTTTGAGACAATTTGTGTATATATGCAGTTTTTAGTTATAAATAAACTAATATTTTTAATTTTTTATCGAACAACTTGAAGTGACGAATGGATTCGTGTGTAAATAGATATTTTGATTTTTAAAAATTACTAAAAATAGACATTGAGTTTTAGCGTACGGTTTCTGGTCAGCACCAATCAGAATCTGCTACGTACCCTATCCGCAGGCTTAGCCGACAGTTTAGCGCGGCTAAGCCTACGGATGGGGTACGTGACAGATTCAAATTTTTGCTAACCAGAAAACCATATGCTAAAAATCAATGTCTATTTGGGTAATCTTTATGGTTAAAATGTCTATTTTAGCAATTTTCTCATAGCATAATATATGTCAGTGTTCAATGAAACTTAGATCTTGACAAATTGTTGTAAAATAACAGGTATAAAGTTGAATGGATTCGTGTGTAAAAGCAACATATCAGCAGATGATTTTTTCTTCAAGGGACTAGTAAAACCGGGGCTGACCAACAACACCTTAGGTGCAACCGTTACAGCAGCCTCGGTCCTACAATTCCCAGGGCTAAACACCTTGGGTGTGTCCATGGCTCGCATTGATTATGCACCAGGTGGTCTGAACCCACCGCACACCCACCCACGAGCCACCGAGATAGTATTTGTGCTTACCGGCGAATTAAGCGTTGGTTTTGTCACCACGGATAATAAATTGTTCTCGAAGACGATCAAAGAAGGTGAAGTATTCATATTCCCCAGAGGTTTACTTCATTTCCAGATAAACAACGGTAAAGTTCCTGCTGCTGTTATCGCGGGTTTCAACAGCCAGTTGCCGGGAACACAACGGGCGGCAGACGCTTTGTTTGCCTCGTCCCCGACGATAGACCCGGTGGTGTTAAGTAAAGCATTCCAAATTGATATTAAAGAGGTTGAGGATATCAAATCTAAATTGGCTCCAAAGAAGTAAGAAACCAACGGCCGTTTATGGGGTTTTCAAGTTTATTTTTATGGTTTTGAATAAATGGTTATTGATGTGGCCTCATGATTTGATGTTGAAAGTTGGAACCAAAGAGGAGACCCAAACTTTCTGTTTATGGGTTTTTTCATGTTATTTTATGTTTTTGAATAAAGGATTTTGATGTTTGTAATAATCTCATGTACTATAAACGCACACTTATATTTAAAAAAAAAAAAAAAAACAAACTAGAAAAAAGGTCGCATATGTCAAATGTATAGTTGGTATTTGGTAACTCGCGTGAGTATGTGTAACAAAAAATGTTTTTTTATAAAATCTGTTTACTTGATTTCCTAGATAGGTAAGACCATTAACCACTCGACAACAACTAAATCAGAAACAGGTAACAATAAAGCTATTTGAGTAATTCTTCTATTATATTATGTTTAATTATTGTTCTTGTAGGGTAGGGTTACAGTAAGGAGAATTGTCAAGTAGGAAGGGTAAGGAGTCATCCCCTTCATTTGATTTTTTGATCAACGGCCAGAAAAAAACGCGGTGGCATTTTTGTAATTATTCGGAACTTTGAAAAGACCTTAAGGGTAATATCGTCACAATCGTATAACACAATAACAATCGTATAACACAATGATGCATTTCAAAAACACAATGATGAATTTCAAAAACACAATGATGTATTTCAAAAACACAATGATGCATGTCGGTTCAGTTCACTTTTTTTTTTAAAAGATTTGATTTTTTTTAAATTTATTTTTTTTTATCTTGCCACGTGTGGCTAAATTTTTATTTTTTTTAAATATTTGATTTTTTTTAAAAGTTTTTTTATTTTAATTTTTTTTTTGTGAGCTGGGCACAATTACCAATGTACCCCTCCTTTAAAAATTCCCTTCTACCACGTGTCGTTACCAAAGCCCTCCTTACCTTTACTACCCTAAGGCCCCTTCCTATTTGAACCAAACCTGTAATAGATAATATATAATTAATTTGTGTGACAATGTGAGTTGGTGGACAAAACCGTTTCTTCACTTTGCAAATCCTACTGTTTTTCAGTGTTTTATGTTAAAAGATGATGTTTAGAAAGACTAGTATATTCACAAATATATAAGAACTAAATAATTAAAATATATAATCTATTATTAGATTAGCTTATTCACAAAAATTATAAAATCATCATACTCAATAAAGTCTGAGGATGATAAGATAAAGACAAGTCTTACCTCTACCCAGTAGGAACAGAGAAGCTGCTCCAAATGAGACCCCCGCTTCAAGATGCCTAGTATTTTTATAACCTCGTGTAATACCCAGATTTGTAACCAAATATTTTTATATGCAACGGTCATTGTTTGTTTCTGTTTTGTTCTCTGTCTTTTGTAAGCTCGATTATTAAGTTAACAAGAAAATTGTAATAAATATTTATAAAAAAGTAGAAAAAGACAGAATATGTCTTCAAAACTCTGAAAGGAATCATCCCCGATTCTTTGTTTGGTATAACTTTTTTGGCAAGAAGTTTGTCTTCTCATCATTTTCTCCCAAAAATGCTCTCATTTGATCTAATACCTATTATGGTGTTCGGTAAAATTTAAATAGTCTATACAACCACCCATCCCGCAACGTATAAAGTCTTAACCTCAACTACATAACATGTTTCCAATTTTTTGATACATCGTCGCCTACTTGTAACCTCTAGTTCCTCCGAATACCTAGTTTGACTTTTATTGACCAAACCAAACCAGGTTCAATCCAGAATATGCCCTTTTGCACACGACAAACTAACTCAACATACAAACTATACCGGAAAACCAAAGTCGAATCACCTCAAACTATTTATGCAAAAAAAAAAAGATAACATATCATCTAAAAATTCTTTACATAAACCACCACAATCATAACTTTCATCTCAAAGAAAAGATTCATGTAACGGAAAAAGAAGAAAAGAAAGAAAACCTGTACAGTATGCTATACAAAGAGAACCCGTTTGTTATTTGTTCACACTTGTGGCCCAAAACCATCCTTACTAACTTAATGGATGTTTAATAAAATAAAATGAAGTGATTGTGATTTATGATCCATTCATATCAGAAGTTATTGGTTTTGATGAATTTGGGTGTGGTGGTGGAGCAGTTAAAGAATAAGTGAGTCTTGATGGTGATGAACTTTCAATCAGACCCGCAATTCCTGCACTTGCTATTTGCGCATTCGAAGGAAGGAAAAGATCGTGTTTTTGGTCTTTATAAGCCGCCCAAACCTGCAATAATATTTTTATATTTTTATTAATCAGATGAATTTCATAAAAGAAATTTTGAATTATAATGAAGCATAATTATGATTTTAGATGTGACTTACTTCAGAGGAATCTAGTATGTCACGAACTTTAGTACAGTGGGCCCCTTCTGTTGCAAATGCATGCAAAACCTAGATTCACATAAAAAAAAAATTTAATTAATTAGGAGTCATACTGGGGAGATGGCAAAATGGACCGACCATGTTGGGTAACGGATCGAACCAGATTTGGGTTGAAAAGGGTCATTTTTGGTGCGGATTGATTGTCAAAAAAAACCAATAGATTTTACTAAGATTCACACAGAAGTCCCTGAACTTTATAAAAAGCTAGTCAAAATCCCTAGACTTTTACAACAAAGTGAATAAAGTCATTGTAATAAAGTTAATGGAGTAATCATACAAAAAAATATAATTAAAATTTGGAAAACCCAGGGATTTAATTATTCAAAAATGGGTCGTGCACCTAAAATCAAAGCAGTTGAATGATGGAAACAAAAAGAGACAGACCGCAAATATAACTTTAAATGCATGAGCAATTGTTTAAGGAATCAGTTATTATTATTATTAAGTTAATATTATTATTATTTTACCTCTATTGCTAGAACCCGACCAATGGATGCTTCTGATTCATTCCATTTCATTTGAGAGGAAAATCCATTTCTCCCTCCAGCTCTCCAATCAAGAAGCCCAAGTAGTACTTCAATAAGCCCAACCCTGTTATTATTATTATTATTATTATTATTATAAACAAACTATTACCACACTTTAAACAAATAAAAAACACTATTAAATCATTAAATAAAAAAACTATTTTATTTAATTAATTTGCAGGTGTTACCTGAGACCTTGTGCAACAAGTGCATCCCTTGCTCTATTTCCAGCAACCACCACGCGTTTTAATGTTTCAAGTGCTAATATGCTTCCACCTGGCCACCCAATTGCTTTCATCAATAATGGAACCACCTGTAACAAAAAAAAAAAAAAAAAAAAAAAATTTAAAATTTTTTTGATATTAAATACAAATATCTATTGAACTTTTGACTTTCATCTACTTATAAAGCGTTCATTTAAACCTAAAAATGCCAAAAAACATAACAGAAATAATAATACTGGTAGGTAATAATAATAATAATAATAATAATACAAACAAACATACCCAGTAAATTCCCACTAAATAATTATAATAATAATAATAATAATAATAATTGTAAGGATAATAATAATAATAAAGAAACTACTAATGTACCTGGGTTGTCCCAACACTAGTAGCCGCCATGGCTTCTGCACACGCGGTACTAGCCGCCAACTGATGCAGCACGCGTAAGCAGCTTAACCGCACACGTTCTTGAGGCGTTTGCGAAACCTGTGACGGATTATCATCTTCACTTTCAAAAGATCCATCTGGCATTCTAGAATCTTCTGATGCCATCGTTTCACGCCTCGCCTCAAAGGCGACTGCAGACAGTAATTTTGGAACATAACCTAAAAATCCAACATGATCTGCAAGTGTTGGGTGGACCCGCAACAAAGATACTAATGCAGCAGATAATAGCAGCGGGAGTTCGGGATCGGTTCCTTGATTGTCGTGATGTGTTGCAGCGATTGATGAAAGATATTGATCTAGTAATCCTTCTAGAAACCTCTTTGGATTTCTAAGTGGGAATTTTGGGTCTTTTAAGAATAGTCTTACGTAGATTCCACCAACCTGTTAGTGAGCAATTGAATCGACATCAGTAATAATACAGGTGGGAAATTAAGTGGTTTGGTACTTAGTTAACGAGTCAAAACGTGTACTTTTTTGTCAAAAATTTAAGTTTTTTATAGAACAAATTACACTGATTGTCCCTGTGGTTTGCAAAAAGTAACAAGTTTGTGTACTATAAAGTAACAGGTTTCGGTTTTATGCTTTCATTTTTGTAACTTTTCCGTTCATATAGAGTGAAATGACCAAAATACCCTTTGGCATTGACTATTGAAAAGTCAAAGGGTAGAATGGTCATTTCACCCTAACTTAACGAAAAAGTTATCAAAACTTAACATTAATACCAAAAAAATTCTTTACAAAACTGAAAACATTAAACCCAAACATGTTACTTTTAAACCCTTAAGAGTACATTGCCGAGATGGTCTATGTGATTTGCTGGTATTTCACTCTCGGTCCTTAAGTTTCATAAATTACCTATATGGTCTCTAACTTTTGACCATTTGTAACACATATAGTCCTTAGGTACCATATGTGTTACAAATTAACCTGCGTTTGAGCTAACATTTTATATGTTTGACCAATATTTTTTGTAACACATATGGTCAAATAGTGAAATACCTATATGTGTTACAAATTAACCTGCGTTTGAGCTAACTTTTTATATGTTTGACAAAAAAAATTTGTAACACATATGGTCAAATAGTGAAATACACACAAACCACATGGACCATCTCGTCAATTTACTTAAACCTGTGACTTCCCCAAACCACTGTGTAATTAACTCTATTTTCTATAAGACTATAACCAATATTTGTTAGATATATATATATATATATCAATGACGATCGAATTTTTCCAGCAAAATGATTTAAGATGTTTTACGCAGTGTATGAACCGACCCAAAAATTAAGATTAACTACCTGAGGCTCGTCTCTGAAATCCTGTTGGTTAGATGGTTGTTCGGGTACATCCCAATCAAAAATCCGACCTTTGATCTGCTCTTGGTAAACATCGGATGCCATTGTTGCTATTTGTGCAGACAAAGAAGCAGCCATTGCAGGTGTCCAAACAAGCTCTGGTGTTTCGGTTGTTTGTTCAAGAGCACTTACTACCGCCTCACCGGGCCCATCTCTGATTACGGATACCAGCCCATCTGGGAAGAATCTTGCGAGTGTGATCGCCACTCTGGGCCCGTGCATTGGTTGGGCCATAAGCTTTCCTAATAATGACGCTGCAGATGCTCTTTGAGGTAGTGGCACTTCTTCTGCCATAAAAAATAAATAAATAAATAATTAAAAATTCAATAAAAGCTATGCAGTATGAATGTAATGTTAATGGGAACTACAAGGGGTCATATCACTATATCGAATAAACGGGTCTAAATTCTAATATTAACCAAGAGTATTAGGGGGCAAGATCCAATAGAAAGTCCATTTTGTCTAAAAAAGCAAAAATAATTTCTAAAAACAACGAAACCGGTCCAAAAGAATTCCGATTGAACTCATTTCACCGGCGTTGAAACCGGCTCATCGAACCCTAAACCGTAAAACCTAAGATCTAAATCCTAAAAGCTAATTTCTAAACCCCAAAAGATAACATGGCAGAGTTCGACGAGCCGGTTCCAACGCCGCCAGAATGAGTTCAATCAGAGTTAGTTAGAGTTGGTAAAAGTCGTTTTTCAAATCTTTTTTAGCCTTTTTGAGCAAAACTGACTTTGTTTTTAATCTTTTGCTAGTGTAATAGAACTTCTAGAATCATTTTTTCAAATTTCCTACCATTATGCTCAACAAAATAAAAAATCTAAAAAACATTAGACGAAACATTTGAGTCAACCAAATTACCAAACGCAACAGAAAAAAAACAAAAAAAAAACAAAAAACAAAAAACAGAACAAATGTGATCAATCAGGTCAAACACCCATGATGTACTCTAATTCACACAGCCTTGAGCCTTCTAAATCGTTTTCTTCAGAAATAATTTTAATAATAACGTATAAACGGGGGAATAAAAATTACCGCGTAACGGGAGGAGAAGTTCAAGAATGTAAACAACACCACCATGTTTAGCAGCAGCCCATGCGAGTTCTGGTGTGGTTGCAAGAGCATAAAGAACATGAAGAACACCTTCCCGACAGTTAGGTGCAGAATGAAGCATTTGCAGTAAAAGAAGAACACTGGATCCATCTGCTACCATCGCCTCCAAACAAGGCGCGTGTGTTGTTAAACGTGACAGCACACTCAGACATAGTTGAGGAATGTTGCTTCCAGAAGAATCCGGAACAGAGAAGCATTCGAAAAGCGGTAATAACGTTTCTTTTGATGAGAATACTGATGCCAGATTAGGGTCGCTTGTTAGCAAATTCTGTAAAACAACAATTAAATGTAATAAGTCAAGTCACATAATATTATTTTATTTCAACACCAACTAAAAACTTTTTTAAAATTCAATATAGTCGAAGTGTCAAACCAAACAATTAGGTAAATCAGGTTATATTTTTATGTACAAAAAAGTCAAATCAAACAATTAGAAAAAAAAAAAAAAACTTAATTGGTGCAATTGTGATATATTTGCTAAATTTATATATATTATTATTAAAATAATATAACTGAGTAATAACAATACCAGGAGAGAAGTCAGCCCAAGTTGAAGGTTGCCAACTGCACCCAAATCTTTCTTAACTGTTAAGTTCCCATCAGATGATGTCACAGTATCATCTACACCTTTTTCTTCATTATATGATTTATCATCATCATGATTGATTTCATGTGCTGATGTGTCATGATTTGAGCCACTCATTTGAATATTAGCAAATTGATTGCGTACAATGCTCGATATGAATTCGACAAGTGCAACACAAAATAGTTCTGGTTCACTGATTTCAAAGTTGGGTTGATCATTATAAACCCTTAAATACACGTTTCCAATTAGGATTTCTTTTGATAAAGCTTCATATAAGAACGTGTGTGAATCCTTCAAATTATGAGAATCATCAGGTGATAATGCTGCACGTTTTTGGTCAACAAATTTCAATAGCTCGGCTCGAGTTGAAGAGTTCCAGATAATCTGTCATCAATTTTATTACACCGTTAAAATATTCATAATAAGATAATTAATTTAAACATAATTTAACGGCTATTATGTGTGAAGGCGACCCCGCTATTCAACTTTTTTAAATAAAGCCGCCAAAGTATGCAACAATGCTCAGCCTAAAATATGACCAGATACGAAAATTCCAATAAAATTTTAAAAGTACTAAAATGCTCTCGATTTGATTTAATACGAAACAATGCTTCAATTAAAAAAATGCCCTTGAATCTATTTACTAAAAAAAGAATTTTCCAATGTAAATAAAAGAAATATCAGAATGGAGGCCACTCATTTTTTAAAAAGAATTTCATTAAGTATATTGAAACTACTTTTTAGGCCAACCAAGTAAGTACCTGAATTATTTTATAGCAAATTCAATGAAAAACATGACTAATTGAAAAATTCATATAAAAAAGTAAAAAGGATAAAAATAGGATAAAAATACCCCTGTACTGATGTATCATAAACCAAAGCTTTGATACGACAAAAACCTGTTATTTTTCGCAACCACGGGGACATCTGTGTAATTAACTCAAAAATTTAGAAAAAAAATATATGATTTTACCTCTGGTAACTCCAAATTCGAGTTTAATTTAATCAAAAGGTCTTTTGGTAGCTCGTCTTTTAGCATGCTCGCAAGTTTAGGAGTTAAAAGAGCTTTAAGAGCATCAGCTGCATCTTGGTTATATGGTGTTGGGCTTTCATGGGCCATGCCACTAAGTCTTGATAACGCGTGAGCAGCCCGTACCGCGTGTAAATTTTTAGCAGTTTGAACACTAACACCGACCCCGTGTGCCTCTGTTACATCGGGTTCTTCTGCGGTTGAGTCATATTCAAGCAACAATGGTAATAGATACCTAAACACAAAAACAGAATAAATTAACAGAATATTCTAGACTATATGAAATATTTTATAGAAGGAAAAAAAGGATTGAATAGGTCTAATGGATTGAAAGTTGCCCAAAGGGAACTTTTAACTCATAAAACCTAACGGTAAAAATCATTTTGGAACTCATAAATATCTTCAGAATTACAATAACTATCAATAGTTTATAAATTTTGAATATTGTACTTTTTATATACAGTTGGTTATGTTTAACACATAAAAAGTAAAAACTCATCATAAATTTTTTTTTATAAGTTTTAAAATTATTGACTAACACGTAGGTAATATATAACCTACAATGACTTGCACACGTATAGATACATAAGTTACACGTGTAGATTATATTAGCTCATAACTTTTTTTTATTGCATGAAAGAAGAATAAATATTGAATTTCCATCATAAAACATAAAAAAAGGTGTGATTGATGAGAGTTCTCGCAGTTCTAAAAGTTAAATTTGAGTTCTGAAATGATTCTTACCCTGAGATAGTAAAACCTAAAACCTATGAAATTATTGTATAAAACTAGATTATTATTGAAATCACAAAATTTTGCTTTGTACTGATTCTCAATAAAAAAGTTTAAGATTCGAAACAAAAGGTGTAATATTGACTTAATTAAGGAAACTGACCATAATACCCCTGCCTTCAACAAGGTATTTTGTGACTCAGATGACACACACAGATTAGCAATAGTTTGAAGGGCTGCATCAACCGCTGCTGGTGCGAGTTCAAGTTCAGTACAATGCACAATATCTTCAACTAACCCTGGTAACCCAACCACCTCGGTTCTAGCACTTTCAAACTGACTCAAGCTAGAAAAGGTTCGCATCACGTTAGACACAATGACAGTTGACGGTTCGTTTCCGTGAGTTGTTGGTTGAACCACACACATGCACCGTGAGAGAAGTGTTGCAAGAAGTTGTATCCCACCGTCTCTTACAAGCTCTTCACCGTTTAATGACGAAGATACACATCTACATCCACAAAACATCTTCATTATTAAAAAACGGAAAAATAAATAAATAAACAAAAAATGGAGCAATAAATGTGGAGCCCACACCGGACTACATAAGTATACAACTTTTTCATTATATGCAACCCACACACCACGTATGAATCCTATTAAGTTTCATGCAACACTCCAACCAAATGTACACACAAAATTGTAAATGACCAAAATGTCCCTACTTTATCAAAAGAGAATTTATATGCAGGCCACCAAAGTATTTAAAAACTTTCATCAAGGCCACCTATATTGAAGCTACTTATTATTATTTCACATATAGGCATGAAAAATATATTAAATGACCAAAATGCCATTTAAATTTCTAAAAGACAAGTTTTAACCAATATCACGTTCACGTTGACACCTCATCAAAGGTATACTTTGTCTGCTGAAATATTTTATAGCCACTTACTTATAGAACAATATTTAAGCAAAAAATGGTATAACTGAAGCAAGAAGCATATATGGTGGCGTATGAAGTGACTTTAAAATTATAAATATAAATAAAGAGACTTTGTAACTAATTTATGGGAATTTACGTTAGCCACATGAGCTCGGAGGCTGCAACAAGTAAAGGCGCGCGTTCTGAAGATAAGAAATTGGTGTCATCATTATCAACTGTCACAGCATTTAACAACATTGGATATCCTGCGTATTTGAACGGTTCAAGAACATCTCCATAACGTCTGTATAAAATGCATTGTCCCTTTAGCAAAAGCAGCAACCGCCATGGTTGTGGACCTTGCAAACCTTGCATGATCGCCTATATTGAATCATATTAATAGATTTTTCAGTTAATTGGTGTGAATTTCCACAAGAAGATAACTATAACAAATAGTTATATCAATAGGGTAATTTCATCAACACAAGAGGCTTAAAGACTTAAAAAGTTTCTTCTTAAAGTAGCAAAGTCAATACATGTTGGGCTGGTATGATCAGAAAATTTTAAAAAAAATAGAATAGAATCTGTAACTTTCAAGGTTTTATTAAAAGTAATGTCAAATATGATTACAAACATTAAACCATTTTCCACAACAGTCTGATAGAAATAAAAATGATTTAAGAGGTTATATGTTTCAGGTGAGTTTTCAACCGTTTGACCCATTTGAGATAAAAACAATCTAAATTGACCAGTTCATAAGTAACACGTACCGAATTATAATGACCCACTACATTTTTTGTCCATTTTTACTTATTCCTTTCTTATTATAAAGGGGCAAACTGCATATCTCCCCCTCTAAACTTGTAAAATTGCATAATTCCCTAAATCATGCTTAAAGAGCATTGCACATTATGCATTGAAATTTGAAAACTTGTCTTTTGGGGGAAAATGCAAATTTGCAAGTTTATTTGGGGAAGTATGCAATTTTGCAAGTTTATTTGGAGAAATATACAACTTTGCAAGTTTAGAGGGGGATATATGCAATTCTCCTAATTATAAATACATACTGACAGCATTATATTTGAATCAGAAACAAGTATTTTACCTGTAAACGTTCATACGCTTTCTGTACTGCAAGAAACTTTTCTCTCCCTTGAGGATTTTTATCCGGATGATATTTCATTGCAAGCTTTCTATACTGTCTCTTAAGTTTTTCTTCATCGATATTCTCAATTCGTTGCGATAGGTTAGAATTATCCTCTGAAATCCCATTTGAGTAATTATTATCAGTTCCATCTTTCGTAATATCACTTAACGAAATCTGTAATATTCTACAAGCTTCTTCTTCAGAAAGATCCATAGGTTTTCTTGTTAATTCCTCGCGCCACATTACAAGCAACGATTGTAAAAACTCGACGTGTTCAACGATTGGCCAATTGGGAAACTGAATTTCATCACATAAGTTCCTGAGGTAATATCGGTGACACCACATTTCATCGCGAAGCTGAGGATATGTGACAGGTGGCATAGGGGCATAATCGTATAAACAATGACAGTGTTGTGATAATTTCTGGGGGAAATCGCCAAGATGCTGCAAAACCTGAATGATAGAAGTTGCATAAATCGCTACTATGTTTTGAATAAATAGTTTAAGATCGATAGATTATAGTGTTGTAAAAATCAGGATTAATCGTTGATTAATCAGCAATTAAGCGCTAATCGGTCACCCATCATTGCAACTTCACTTAATCGAAGCCTAAAATCAGGAGGAAATAATTGATCAAAATTGGTCAAAATCAGTCAAAATTGGTGCTTAAAAGAATTTATGTGAACTTTGAACTTATATTTTCATTTCACAAAACCATTTCTAGTATTTCCCATTTTATCTATTAGTTTCTTGTTTAAAATCTGTGAAACATCCAAACATCTTGCAATCTGATTACTACATTTCAAAATCGAACAACATAAGCACATGAAAACACTATTTTCTACCTCGAATTTAATATAAAAAGTTTATCATATATTTTGATTATTCAATATCACATAATAATATTATCTTTCAAACATACATACAGAAAGACCCTAAGATGTGCAAGTAAGCATATATCAAATATTTGAACTATTAATCTCTTAAAATTCAAAATTTGTAAAACATTCAAACTAATTATAACAAAAGCACCACTACTCAAAAGTAAAACAAGCCCTGCAATATCACATTATACACTATCTTACACCTGTTGTTTTACATAAACTAATTCTCTGATTTGATCATTCAATATCACAAATCACATAATCACACGATCATAAGTTAAAAATAAAAATACCTGATGAATGAGATTGTCGGCACGCATTTTGTGGGTCCAGATAATCTCAGGAGTGTCGGAATCCGAAACCATGGCGGCAGCAAACGCGGTTGGACCGCTGCGTTCCAGAACATAAAGTAAAGATTCTGGTAAAAGCCCACCGAGCACACTGCGTTTTGCTAATGACAGAGATGAAGAAACTGCCGCCTCTTCACCGCCATGAAACGCTTGGTGGACATGAGTAGCGGCAAACAGTTGAGCAATTGTAAGTAAATTAGATCCCGGATACGCTAACGCAAAATAAAATACACCGCTACTGTATAATCTTATCATTGCTTTAGGGTTTCTTGTAACAACCGCCTTTATTAAAGCAGCAGAAACTTCCACAATAGCTGGTTCACCAGATAACATAGCCTGTATTACAAAATGAAATATTATATAATAATTTGCAAAAAATAAATATTATAAAAAAATAATATAAAGAAAGTAGTTAAGAACCTGTGCAATATGAGGAAGACAACGTGGGCTTGATAAGATTCGTTTGACTCTTGGTGTTGGAGTAACGATCTCGCCTGCATCATCTATATCTGAATGTGCAGATACCATGCTGTGTAATATTGACAAAGCTGACTCACCTACCTGTTACAAAATATATCATTTTTTAAAAATAAATTTTTTTATAAGGTATGATCAATACAAAATCATAAATGCAGCTAAAGAAGCAAGAGTATACCGTTTTATCAAGTTAAATACCAAGTCCCTTTTAAAACAAGATCAATTTATATAATATTTAGTTTACCTCAACACGAAAGTGCCAAATGGGTTTTTCTTTTTTATTTCAAAAATATTCACAACTTCTGTTTTGTAGTTTTTAAGATTAGATAAGAAAATGTATTACACTCATCAAGTTCAATGGTTCAACAAAGGATCTTTGTAGTTAAAATAATTTTAAAATTCAAGAGTAATAGAACTTATGATACTAACAATCACAATCATTTTACATGATTAGCGTCAAAACTCAAATTCTATTTAAATCGTTGTAGATAATAACTAACTGTCTCAAGATTAACACCCCAGCATATGATCTATAATCTCCTTAAATTTACATCTTCAGAGAAAGACCTGTTATTTTCAGGATTGAGGGAGTATATATGTATGCAAATACGCATGTCACCTAAAGAACGAATATGGTTGATCATTGTTCATACCTTTAAAAAAAAATATTTAGTGAGACAAGCAATTCTGAAGAAAGGATGCCAAGTATGATTTCTAATTATCAAGAATTTAAAGGAAATACCAAATAAAATTTCAAACAATTTAGTTAAAATTAGTTGATTCACTTCAGGTCAATATTATTAAAAAAAAGAAACAAACAAACCTAGGGTAACAAGTCAAATAAGCTAAAAATTGCATGATCTATTTAAATGCATATGATCTCAAATTCCCCATGTTCACGTAATTCAAAATTCACATTATTATTTTAACAAGATTATTATTTAAATGCATATAATGTACCTGGGGAGGCGTGAGAACAGGTACCCGACCCGACAAAGCCCAACGAAGCTCACGAATATCACGCAACCGTTTCCAATCTGGCATTCCAGAAGACCAACACTTTGTTGTCCAGTCAATACTTTTCTTTGACCAAAATCTTCTGATAGCATCTTTCTCCACGGGACCCACTTGTACACCATCTTTATCAATAAACAACCATTCCTTCAAAGGTTCCATAAACGCAGAAGCAGCAATTAGATTAGATTGCAGAGGAATAACTGTTCTTTCTGAAACTTCATGTACAGTTGTTAGTAAATCAACCGCCAGAACACACCCTCCAACCAACACACAAGCTTCCACATTTGATAGCACTTTCATTAAAACCTGAAAGATAATTAAACGTTGTTTTAATTACTTCAACAATAAGTGATGTCATTTCAAATCAAATCCAGCATTAATTTAGTCACTCTGTGAATACATACGACATACGAGCAGTGTTGTAAAAATCATAAGGCGATAGTAGGGTGATGGGGAGCTGACTAGTGAATGATTGGGATTAATCGGATCGGAGTTTTAATAACTAATTTTTCAAACTTGTATATCTATACATATTTTTTTACCGATTTGACAAATTTTTTACCGATTTTGACCAAATTAAGCCGGATTTTTCACAGATATTTACCCGCCTGTCAATTTACGGGCGATTAGGTGAAATTGCAACGGTGAACCTCCAATTATCGATAAATCCCGAATTTTACAACAAGTAGAAGTGACAAAACAGGCAAGTAGGGAAACAAGTCACCAGGTAGTTAGATCAATTTGCCACAGGAACAGTTTTGTGACCAAGATTCTTTATATTTTAGTAAATAATTAATGTGCTTAAATTGATTACAAAATTTCATTACTTCAATGATAATCTAGTTACCAAAAAAATAATTTAGGAGGTTTTATTCCTTAAAAAATCCCTGTTTTTTTTCATTCCAAATTTCCAATCATGTTTGACCTGTTCGACCCATTTTCCTTTTAACCTTAATTTTTTATATTTAGCTTGTTAAAAATAAAAATAGCTAGCCAACCCTTTCGTAAAAAAAAAAGTCAAAATGAAAGGGTAATGAAGGGTAAAAAAGTCTTTTTCACCTTAAGAAGCAGCAGCAAACGATGCCTCAACGCTCTATCATCACTCCTATCCAAAAGAACCGTAACATGCGCGGTACCTTCAAATGGGCCAATAATATTATGATGTTGTTCATAAACAATAGCCATGGCTCGAGCACAAAGCTCTCTAACCGAAAACCCCGCACCACCACCGAACCCGTCCAATCTTCCCATATCACACCAATCATCAGAATTCCCCATTTCATCAGGAACCGCACCATCAACCGTAAGACCCATATCTGCATCACATAAAAACCGATGATACAAAGCCCGAAAAAACGCAACCGGGTCCCGCAAAGGAAACTTATCCGCCCTCCCGTTGGTCCCACTTTCAAGCAGCAACCGCAAATAATATTGTCCCACGCAAACTTCTTTTGATAAACTCGGGTACCTTACCGAAAACTCGGTGTAATTCCAAGATATTTGAGGAAGACTTTCTTGACCGGTTGGTTGACTTCCGGGAACGATATCTTCGGTTCGTTCTTTTTCAACGTCGAGTTTATGAACTTCGGCTTGTAACGCACCTCTTAATTCTTGTCGGGTCCGTTCGTTCCAAATCAAATCGGCCCGATTATGATCAAGACTAAAAGCCCGCCAAAATTCGGGCCAGTTTAACAGTAATCTCCCAGACCCAACTGGTGTATTCTCTATAACAATCTGAGCTGGCGCGATAATTTCTGAACTCGTGGTCCCGTCTAAATCAACTGAATCTGTAACAACCGGTTCAATCGACCCGTTAGCACCCGCAGACGGTGCACCGGGTGAAATTACACTAGCAGAAGGATCAGGTAGCAGATCACTCGATAGGTTCTCACCGGTGAAAACTGCTGATGGCTGAACGGTCTGAACCGGTTGAACAGGTTGAACGGGCTGATAGCTTACATCATAGCTAGTAGGTGAAGTTACACCTTTTAGTGTGTGATTCTTCCTTTGTTGAAGCAAACGCCTCCTTCTAGAACTTGTAAATGATGCTTCTTGATTAGAATAATCTTCAGTAACATCTTCTGAACGCGTGTGTAAATAAGCCACCAGTCCAGGTGGCAAAACACGCGAAAGTAATTCAAGCGCGGGCTCGTAAGAGTCGGCCCAAAGCCCAACAAGCTGGCGACTAACTTCCCGTCTTTCACCATTAGGAAGAAAAAGAGCACTCAATAAATGTCTTAATAAAGCACCGTCGCGTAAGGCGGCATCCCGCATGGACTCTGCTGCAATCGCATCTTCTTCCGCTATTGTCCGCATAATAACCGCCACGGTTTCCCGCACACTTTCCGCCGGGTGTCCAAAAAGTGCAAATAACCGCCGTTTCAACCCTGCCACCTGGCGTAACAGCTCAACAAACACGGTATACTGTGTGGTTTCACCGTGTGGATCACATATCATTGCCTCCAAAACTTCCACAATCGTCATGGATAATAACGGTGAAACAGACATCGATTTCAATCGGTTAACCAGAATTACAAGATTACCCTGCTGAGCAAATAATACGGATTTCGTGTGCATGATTGTAGCGTGATAATCGCCTTTCGAGTCAGTTAAAAGATTGTTATCCCCGGGCCCACCGCCAATGAGAACCGCGATAAGTTCCGAAGCTTCAGCCGCCACTCCTTCGGAACCGTTTCTTAACAACCCCATAATCCTACCAACCGCTGCGGGAAATGACATCACGTGTGACGTGGCGGTTCTTGATGCCAATAATCTTCTCAAACAGGCGATAAACCCTGTAACAGTGGCGGCTGCTTTCGGAGAAGGTGGCGGCAGTGGCGGAGACTCTGGCGGAAGATTTGGTACAGCTGGAAGCATTGTGATCAAAGCCATTAAAGTTACTTCAGGGACTTCAATATTGGGAGGTACGCCAACGTATGGAATACACGCGTTGAATTCGCGTATTCTACGCCAAAGTTTAGCTCTTGATCCGGGAATTGAACCGCCTTCTGCCACCGCGTCTTTGGCGGCTGCCGCCAGGTGTTTTAAATGCATGGTGGTTGTTTCCATGTCAGCTCTTGAGCGTTGTAGTGCACCAGAGAGTTGTTGAAGTTGCAAATGCGCTCTGCCACATGGCGGGTCAATTGGATGACCTGGCAACGTAAGCCTTGGCAACACAGGCACTGAACATTGACCCTGTACAAAGCATTCGACATAAAAAACATTTTTCAAATATTAATTAAAAAAAATAAAATAAATAAAAATAATAATAAAAAAACATTATTTTTCTGTGTTTTGAAGTTGATTATTGCAAATATTAAGACACAATAATAAGTAACTGATTATATATAGCATAAATTCATACCTCTGTTTGTATCATATCCCGAACTGCTGCAAGTAATCCATCTCTAGATGTGCTAGAGTATACCTAAAACAAAACAAAAAAAATTAAAGCTTTGAAAAAAAAATTCAATCTTGCGAAAGATAACACAATCGTTGAATATAAATACTTACATGAACTGGACATCCATCATTAAATTCAATGGCAAACATTTGTGGTTCCTCAGCAAATCTAACAAGCGAACTCACTGAAGACAAAGGACGGACTATAACAGCCTGTAACATTCAGAATATTATAAGAATAAAGAAAAACTAATCTATGTAAATAGTGTCAATAATACATGCAACATATAAGATTTGTTGAAATAATTATAAAAAAAAACAACTTACCTCATAATTCTCCGGGCGTCTCTCAACAAGAGAAATCTTTGTTAAAATAAGTTGTCGTGGTACAGCATCACCTTGTTCTCCAAGTCCACCTTTTGGTCCAACTATCAAACCCAATCCCGGTGCGCCAAGTGTCCCATGTGCAGCTGTTCTTAATCTCATCACAGACCAAACACCGCATGGGGTTTCTTCTGCTCCTACACCATCTTTAGCTGCAGTTTACACACACACACACAAAAAATTAAATTAAATTTTTAAAAAGAGTAACTTACTATTTTGCCCCTATGGTTTTGGCCCCTTGAAGTTTGATATTTGTAACCATTAGTCACAAAATTCAAACGTTAGGGGTTGAAATTTTCAAAGATTTCTTTTTCTGTTGAAAGAGTTAAATGAGTCACACCACTAGGACCAAAATAGTAATTTACTCAAATAAGAAACATAAATATTTGGTGTTAAACGCAAAACAATATAACAAGTAAGGTTCAGGACTTACCCCTTCTTTGTAAATACTCATTTACAGTGAGAGTTTGAGAACTTTCAACTAATAGTGATACCCCAACTGTTGACTTTGCGGTTTTTGTCTGGTCAAATGTCAAAACATTAAGAAAAAGGTCAACTTGACGATCCAAGAACAATAACTCAAAAATACAGATGCAAAAATATTACCAAATTTGCTACAATTGCAGAATTTGATGCTCCTGAAGCAGCTTGAAAAGCTTTAGATTTTCTTCCATAAAGTGCACAGAGAACAAAACCTCCAGGTTCAGTATTTTTCCTCCCAAAAGTATCAGAAAGAAGAATAATAGCAGGAGAATTCATGTCTCTAAAATCCAAACACCATCTTAAATCCCCAGATTTTAGTTCAACAAGTTCAACTCCAACATATGTGACTTTCAATTTCTGTTGATGCAAATAAAAAGCTACTATCAGGGACTTTTTTAAGAATATAACACATTGCTGAATTGTTAACTGTAAATAGAGTAAATTAGATCATACGTTGTTTGTTTTTGTTATTTGATAAAAGTAATAGGAGTTATATGTTTTGAGGATGGTGAAACCTATAAGATCATAAAGTCTTTTGGTAAGGTGAAATCATTAGCATCAATTGGCAATATACATGTTTCACTTAAAACTATGTGCATTTTCTCAACCTCAATAACAATCTATTACTTCTGAGTAACAGGTGTAATTAATCTTTAAAAAAAATACTTAATTTGGGCTTAAACCTATATTTATAGCTCTAGTTTGCTATGTTTAGTTGAGATATGCATTCATCTCAAATAATTATTGCATAAATAAAAAAAAAACACCGTAAACTAGTAAAGAGAGGTATAAATCATAATGTACACATTCTAATTTACTGTCTAGTATTTATGCACTAATATAAGTTTGTTAATGTTGTTAACTAAATATCTACAAATGATTACAGTATGCAAAAACATTGCATAATTAATACAAGTTTAAAACTTTTAATCAATAGTGCAATTGGCATTACCACAATTCAACAAATTATAACAATATATTTAATAATTATTGTATAAAACTTACAAAAGGGACCCATTCAGCAGTCTTTCTTCTAAGATGAAGCACAGGAAACTCTGCAATAGTACCGATTCTACTCCACCTTATTCTATGCAACTCAGTCAATATACTTGCTCTATATCTAGAAGACAACTTTGTTCCTTTAAATTTACCGCGTCCATCGGTTCTTACATTAACATTAAACTCCAAAACATTATCATCTCTCCCTATGATCGGAGACGCGCCTTCAAAATCATTACTAACATCATAAGAATTAGTAACCGATAATGTCGCAGGGTCTAAAGTGGTTATAGTGTGATTTGATATGCACAATATCCTCTTGTATCGACCGCGCCATGAGTGCTTGACCACTAGGTACCGGGCTAGATACTCTGGTTCTTCTAGAGATGATGGCGGTTGAACCGGTGGTGGTGCGGTTGATGGTGGTGAGCTTGTTGATGGTTCGGGTGGCGGGTGGTGCGTGTGGTCAGATGTGTGGCGAAAAACAAAGTCCATTTGAGGGAGGTATTGAAGGGAGTATGGTTTTGGTGGGTTAGGTCTAAGTAATGACCATAGTCCTGGACCGGTTGCAGCCGGTCTGGCTGACGGTCTTTGGCGGGACTGATTAGCACCCAGTTCTTCTAAACAGGTCCCCTAAAATTGGGGGAAGAAGTAGCTTTAAACCCTAATAATCGTAACATCAAATTCTAATACGAACTGGTTTTCACAGAATCCATTGAAATTAGATCGTAAACTGACTTCAATCACTACGAATTGATTCTAGAAAAAACAAACGATGCCAGATCAAAACCCCAATTACTCAATTACTCGACTGATGAATCGCAATTCTGTAGACGAAGTTCACAGCAACTCGATCAGAACAAAACCAGTTGTTGCTTCAACGAAAATAAGGAGAAAACAGAGATCAAAACTGCTGTAACTACTCAATTTATGATGAAAGTGAATCGCTTTAAGAATGAAACGGAATTGATATACTAATCTGAAGAAAGTGGATGTAATATTGTGGTTTCATGTGTTTGTGATCGATTAAAATTCGTGAAAGATGTAGTGAAAACAAAAAGTAGGGTTTACGAATTACAATAGCGATTGAAGATTCGAGTATGGGATTGATTTGGAAATTTGTTGATCGGAAAGATAAATGAGAGAAAACGCTTTGTTGTTGCTGCTGGTTGATTGACAGTCATGCCGTGAGTAACCCTAAATAGTGTAAAGATATAATATTATAATGTACGTATATCTAAATTCGGTGTACATATATTACAATTTTTCAAGAGGGTGGGTGTAGCCGTGTAGGCATCAACTACAGACATTGTGGGTCATGTATGAATTTAACAAGGTAGCACAAGTCCATAATTTTATGGGTTTTTTATCTTATGTCTCATGACCTAATTATTTTTTGGTTTAATTCCTTCATCTCTATTTATTATAGTCTTTAAGAAAACATACCGGTGGTCAACATGTCTTCTTTCTATAATGAAGGTGCATGTACAAATTTTGATGTAGGTAGGTGTAGTGTACAATTAAAAATACGATTAAAATTAGTGTTTGTGTTTGTGTTTGGTGTTTTACAAATGTTTGTACAGTTGTATTTAAATTTTTAAAATACAATTTCACATTAAGTTTGCTTTATGGTTAAAGAACCAACATATAGTATGTCTAGTATAATTAGAGTTCTAAAATTTGTCTCTATGACAAATTTGCAGTTCTAACTTCTACTTCTTTGTACGTAGAATTTCAATTTATTTGCAATGAAATACACGTATTTTTATAATTATGGGTAAGAGTGAAGCACTTTGGCCAACAAATTATTCCATTAAATAAGCATTGTGTCACAAGAATTAAATCAAAATAAGAGTCAAACACTCACGTGAATTCCCGTACCAAATTCCCTTCAATACAAGCGCCATCAAATAAGGGGATTATTTCAAGATTATTAGTTGTTACCAACCACTTGTTGCTTAAGTGAACCCTACATACTCTCAAAAGGCCAGTAGTTTAACTCGTTAAATTATTTACTTAGTGACTTTTATTAGTGTTTACCCTTTCGGATACATGTTAAGGGAATACCAAATTTGTCGTAAGATTACAACTATTTTTAGGCAATCTATATACATTTGCTAGTCTTCCGGGTTTTATAACAATGACTTAGGTACAAGTGAAAATAATTCAATTAATATTCTCTGCACCTAAAGTATTTATTATTCCTGACCGTTCATTCGTTCAACAAAACATGTACTTAAGATCGTGGTAAATTAATTCCATTAATTATCACAATATATATTAAAGCTATATGTAGATACTCTATCAACGTAACACTTTATGCTGATAACGCGACTTGACTAATACTAAAACTTCCTGTCACTAGCTACATGTGTGGTAAGACTTTCCATTTAAAGTCTCCTATCTATACTATATGATAATACACATGAGATGGACAAAATGTTCTTTTTACCAAATCTCTTAAAATTAAGAGTTTTACAATTATTAAAACATAATATACAAGTTATAAAGTTTGACTTTTAATAAACTCTTATTAAAACATAATATACTCTTACACACACAAAGTATAATATTTTAAAACATATTATTGACTTTTAATAAACATTCCACCGTGATTTTAAATCGTCATAACTTTTTTCTAAATTAATATTATTATTTTTTAAATTGCATCATAAAAATAATAATTTAATTGTCTTTAATTTGAGTATAATATTTTCTATGCATTTTAGATAAACGATATAGTATTTTTTTCAAATGTCTTAAAATAAGAGTTCTACGGCTTCTAAAATAAAATGGCTTTAACATTATTCAATGTTAATATCTATGTTCTTTTAACCTACCCCATAAAAACGATAAGTTTATTCTTTTTAATTTTATTGTAGTATTGCTATACATTCGAGATGTTCAAAATGATCATTTTACCAAATGTTTGAAATTCAGAGTTTTACATTTCTTATAACGCAATATACAAGTCATAAAAGTTTGATTCACACTTGAAAATAAAGTACAACCCTTTATAATGCATTTGGATGACATAATTGAGTGTTTACCAAATCTCTTAAAATTAGGAGATTTGACAGTTAGCCAAAGAAATTGAAAGTAATTTATTTAAAAAACACTTTGTTTTTCACTACTTTAAAACTCATTAACTTCTCACCACTTTACAACTCCAGTAACTTCTCACAACTTTAAATTCATAGTAACTTCTCACTACTTTAAAACCCACAGTAACTTCTCACTACTTGAAAACCCACAGCCGACCACCACTGTCCACAACCCACCACCACCGTCCACCACCACCACCGTCTACCACTATACCACCGGTCCACCACCACCACCCACCATTTACCACCACCGTCCAACACCACCCACTGCGGTCCACCACCACCACCGTCCACCACCCTCCACCACCATCACCATTGTCTACCACCACCACCCCACCACCATCACCACCGTCTATCACCGGTCCACCACCACCACCCACCGTCCACCATCACCACTCGCCGTTTACTACCACGCACCGCTTACCTCCACCGTTCACTATCAGCACCGTTTATACACCACCAGCAGTTTATTTTAGAAGTTTACAGACATTAAAAAACAAACAGTCTTCAGTCTTGCAGACTGTAGAGGTTTGGTCTATCTCTTTTTCTGAAGATGTTTGCAGATGTGATCCTCAGACTGCAAACGTTTTACCTCTTAAAAAACAAACGGCATCTTATATAACAAAAAGATTCACACATATTTCAATTTTTCTCAGTCTTTCACTTTGACTTGATACTCTTTTTTGGCAAAGAAAAGATAGAAAATAAATGTTTACAATTAGGGTTTAAAGTAATATAGACGCATAATGGTCAACCCTTTCTCAAGTCCAAACCATACACAAGGTACAAGTCTATATAGCAGCATCATAACTCAAAACAAAACCCAAAATAGCAACATTCATGGTCATAAATCATAATTTGTATCAAATTTACGGTCCCTCTAATAATAATCACTCTCTTCCTAGATTTAAACTTAAAATCTAACCTACATTCTTCTCATTTGCTTGTATCATGTCAAAGTAAAGTATCTCAAATGACAGTAGACACATGGAACATGAACCCTGCATTGTGAGACCCATATAAATAACAGAAACATGTAAGCATTAGCATAATTTTATATAATTATATATGATGCTGACACATGACCACTATATGAAGCAAGCATGCATTTCATTAAACATATACAAAGTCCCCAGATTTTACTTTTAAATGATTAAATCACTCAACCTTTTCAACTTCATGATTAACGCCTTTAAGTTTACTTTTAAAAAAGCAATCGTTTTGATCAAATCCTTCGTCTTTAAAAATTTAACGAAAAGATAGTTTTTATAATGAGAATCTATTATTAAGTTTTTAAAAATCAATTCCAAGATAGAATATAACACATACAATGAGAATACCAACCTTGTGTGTTTTGAAGATGATTATAATGACAACAATTGAGATTTGTGATCAATGCCATTGAAGATGAAAGTTCCACTCATAGGTACAAATTGCCTTGTAATAAGCTGTGACAAAACAAAAGAATACATTGAAGTTAAATACCTAAAATGCCCTTCTAAAAATGACACCTTTATTATAATTTGTAAATAAACAGCAAGTGAAAATGACAGTTTTAACCTTGATAACTTCCTGTGATGCAACTCCACCAATATAAGCTGCAACTGCATGCAATTCAGCAGCACCATAACGACACATTTCATTAATAAGGTCTTCGGTCAAAGTAGACCCGTTGCAACCCAAATCACTAAGAAGACTAACTGCTGTAGTTTTTAATCTAGAAATATCCTCATCCATTGCCCTGTAACACAATTAAAAAAAAATTGTTTGGTTGGATAATTATTAATATCTGTAACTTTTTTTAATAATCGGGATCAATATGTTACCCGTCAAACTGCCCAGGGAAAGTATTATAGTTAGCTGAAAATCGATCAACAGCTCGAAGCAAAATATAGAGTCCAACAGCAACACTACCATAAAACAAGAATTAATAAGCATCAGTTTTAAGTTTGTGTTTATAAATGTTACAAATTTAGGTATATATTAACAAACAAAAATAATGAAGTTGGGTATTTTATTTATTTTACTCATAACAGGGAGAAAATCTGTAATTAACAGGACATACGGGGATGATTATGTCACATCAGAGAAGATTTTTTTATAACTTGATATCCCAAAGAGACGAAAAATGTAATTAACTCCAATAATAATAATCAATCATTTTCCTTTTCTTTCTTTTAATTTGGTTTTCCCTAAAAAAGCTTTAATTTAAAAAGTGGTTATTAGGTAAGGTACCTGTATTCCTCATCAGTGAGATATTTTTGCAATTCAGGTAAAACTGGAGAATTAAACTCTTCCTCAATAGGTTTATATCTGCATACCTAGAAAATAAAGCAACAAATTACATAAATAATTTGCAGAAATTAAAAATGTACACAAAAGGGTAAAAAAAAAAACTTTTAGCCAATATCAATGAGCAGATTATGCTAACACACAAATCATATCATGAAGATTAGGGATATTTTATAAAATAGAATGTAAATAAGGGACAACTTACAGTGAGTTTTCTTGCATTCTTGCAGAAGCTTTTTATAAGAGTTTTGGAGATACTATGTGGATCTTTACCCATTTTTTTAAAAATGTTTCTAACACGTTGCTCAACCACAAGAAAATCAGCTTCAGCTTTCGCCTGATACAGTTTTTGCAGGCTTACATATAACCTACATTATAATTGTTAACAAGTGTTTTTCTTTAATTAAAATTAATAAAGTGGTAAAAAAGGATACTGTATGTATCTGGTTTCAGTTATACCACATTTGACCAAAAACACACCCAAAGAAAAATATGTTTTAGAAGTTTTTTTTTATTTAGCTGTTAACCATTTGGTTGATTATGATAAACAATCAACATTGACGTTTTTTTATGAATTGTCATTAACTTGAATTTTGGTATTAATAGATGACTCTAATCGCTAATTCTGTTAGGTTTTTACTATATTTGTGAAATGGTACTGTTTTTTTTTGACTTTCCGTGTCGGTTATACATATTTTTTAATTTACTACTATTAATCCTTTTTTTATTCGCTTTTTTAACTACTTTGACTACCTAAGTATAAACAAAGTTGTATACAGATTTAGGAGGCATGTAAAGTTGTTTAACACAAAAGTAAAATACTTGGGTAACTTTTATAAACATTATCCTTAATTACAATTAGTTTTGGTCAAAGGTCAATGATGACTCACTCAGTAGATGATGTCATGTCTGGTATTGATCCCTCAAGTGGGGCCTCCCCACCACCTTCATTAGCAATGAACTCCTGCAATCAACAAACAAAATCACTCACTGATTGGAGATAGCTTATTTTATTAAAAAATAATAAAAAATTTTAAATAAATAAATAAAGCAGGAGTCAAATCAGCTACCTTTAATGCTGCCACCATCACCCAAAAATCTGATGAACCAGATTCAACTTCAGCACACGTATCGTCAAGTATACGTTTCAAATCTGAACCTGGAATATTTTTTGTTAATTTTATCAATATTTTATCTACCAAGGTGAACACTTTTTCATCAACTTAAATTACAGAAAGTGTAATTTGTGCAAAAGAGTGATAATATAGATAGTCATAAAAATATAGCAATGGTCAAAACCCAATGGAATTACTGTAGACGTTTAAAACCTAAAAAAAAAATCACTTTTTTTACAAAGTTTAAGACACATTATGCAAAAAAAGTGCGTTTTTCACATTTTTATAAGTTAACAGGATTTAACCACACAAAACACAAAGACTTTTTGTTAAAATTAAAGTCCATGAGGTTTATTCAACAACTTCCACAAGCTTGATTCAAAATCTAATACGCAACATACATCTAGAACGCGTTAGTACAAGATTATTAATTTCAAGTACTTACTGATTCCAGGTGAAGCAAAAACTTTAAATGAGGCCTCAATAGCTTCTTTGTAATTGTCTTCATCCGTTGCAGCCATTTTTGCTTTTATTAATTCCTAAAAATCCTTGTCTTAAAATACTAAAATAAATTCATAAAAAAATATAAAAATTAAAAAAAATCTCACCTTGAATTCTTTTTTTTCTTCCCTATTTGATGGCAGATTTCCACCATGCTTTTTAGCCCACTCGTCTGCTATCTTGACAAGAATTAAAATGTATGGGATATGTTTATGCACTACAGGATCAGATGTATCTAAGTCGATGTTCTCAGAAAACCTAAATAAAATTATATTATTATACCATAAATTAATAAACACCTGGTATATAAAACTAATAATATTTTGCTGAGTTAGAAAAAACAAACATTTTAAGTTCAGGCCACGGATTATTTAACCGGAGATCATCCAGAAAATGATCAGGCTTTGACTCTATCACCGCATGTTCCTGTAACATAATACAAAACAAGATTCAGTCATTGTGTTTAAAGTCGACATTTTTCGTATATAAATACAAGAAGAACTACAATGAACTATTAGAACTAGGTTTATTTATATATATCCTTCTAAAAGATTTAAATTTCATATATTCATTTTTACATAGCATAAAGATGTCATATTTGCTCATTCCATGGTGAATAAATGGAATCAATGACTTATAACAATTTGTTTGATTGAACAAATAAATAGAAAAATAGAAAAATAACTTTAATTGGAATCCACTCACCAAACGATATACGCGTTGTTTATTTGGGAACAGATTGTATAAGTAAATGATTACAACAACAACAACAACAACCTACCCAGTAAAAATCCCACTATAGTAGTAGGGTCTGGGGGAGGTGAGACAGAGACAGACCTTACCTTTATCCCAGAGAGATAAAGAGGCTGCTCCAAAGAGACCTCCGGCTCGTGATTTAACCATAGCCCACTAATCTTGTCACACTTGCTAGCCAAAACAAGTGTTCCAAAAGTTTTTCCTAAGGGTGAAAATGACACAAGTGTTGCATCCATGAACTCCCACTAGACCTTGCTTCCAAATGCTTCAAGTGTCCATATAGTGTTTTGATTTCTCCATGTTGCTTTGGGCTTCAATTGGGCTTCCTTTTTCAGCTCCAAAACTTCTTGGGTGGCTAAAATCCCATAACGGACTATGAAGTCCTTTGGGCCCAAATCGGCCCAAACCAAAACCGTCATTTTTTCCTCTTCCATTTACATTTACCAAGAAAGTATCCTAATACATTTTTCTCAAGTAAATGAAACAAATGCAACTAATCTAATTATTTACATACTAAATGAAATAAATAAATTACATACCCAAATGAAAAATTAATTACTACAACCCTTTGAATAATCAAATGCGAAACACAACCACAATAAAACAACACATTCAAACACAAGGTCATGGCTAGGTTATGAACACCAAACATACAATCACACATGTATTCAAGAATAAAAAAAAACGGTTCCCTTTATTTTTGTAACTCTCGGCCGTAACCCAAAGAAACAAAAACCCGTTTTTTTGTCCAAACAACCAATCATTCAAATGACTAATCTTTCAAGGTTTCCTTATGCATATTGCAAACTTTGAAAGATAAGGAATAACCATTTCAATTAAAACATTCAGCCCCTAGGCTTAAATGCATCCAAAATCATGTTTTTCCTTGGGTTTTTGAAGTATGCATTCATATAAGTGGCTCTCGATGCCATTGTTGGGTTTTAACAAGTTTATCAAACTCATTTAACCTCATTTAAATGAAAACGCAGTGGATATTTAGTGTTTTAAAACTTGTTATTAGTTGTTCATAAACCATTTCATGAGTTAACCCAAAACCATGGATCCAAATGTGGAAGTACATACTATCAAAACAAACGTAGGATGTTTCAAGAAACTATCTCCTCCTATAGAGGGTGTGATATGAAGAAACTACCTCCTCCTATGTGTCTTGGGCAGATAGAACCAACAGATGTAAGTTTAGTCAGATTTCCTATAGCGCAACCATCGCTAGTCAGTAGGAAGGGAGCGTATTTTGTGAGTCTATCGACTATATTTCGAGTTGAGTCATAACCATTTATGCTAAATTATAGACCGTTTAGTTAAAATTCTATTGAGATTTGTACCCACTTTCGTTGTGGAATCTATGATTCTATATACCATTTATATGGTCGTTGGTGTTCGACCTTGATCGTTGAGCAGGTTGCGCAATATACAACCGAGTAATCGGACCATCACGGGTTTAATTCCAATATCCACAGTTCATTGTCCTTAAGAGATGGTTCATCATTGTCAAAGTGTTTCTCCTAGTCCGAAGAAACTGAAATGTCTACTTTTGAATTTGTATCATGACACAGTAATTAGTTTGCCCTTACGTATGAAAGGAGGTTACCATCATGATAGAAATCAAGTTCAATGTGTATGTAGGTTGAGTATGGTGATTAAAGAGTTGGTAACTAATACTACTATAAATCATGATGTAATTCTAAAGAGTCGAGTCAGCTCCCTAGATAAGGCATTGTACCTTTCTTGATGTATCAAAGTTTCTCATTTAGTTTGATATAAGATAGATGTAACACCCCGAAATTTTTGTGTTGGTAATACGAGAATTAGAAGAAATCTTCTGTCTGTTTAGTGGTAAGCTACGATCAAAGTTTCGGTGATAGGACAGTTGTAATAATAAACGGTACCCTAGTGTAACGTGATGATAATATGAAATAAACATTTTGCTTATATACATATAAGAATTTAGAAGCATATGAGTGTATGCGGAATTTTGGTTAGAGCATCGGTTTGGAAGTTATACGCTCAACGAGGAGAGTGTGATAGGTCCATAATCCAAACACCTCATTTGGATGTGAAACAAATGGGGTTAGATAGAGAACTGAAAATCGTGATCATAGGCGAAAACCGCGTGCGAAACGGAGTCCGAACAAAGCGGGAAACGTCAAAACAAGTTAATCAGTTGCGCTGAATCTGATCAACCGAGGATGAACCACGCCACGACACGTGGCATGACACGTGTCAAGAGGTGGCGCTGATAGGGACACGTGGCAGACTCCTCTGCTTAGTCATTGGACACGTGGCAAACGGGTAGGGTAAGTCAGCAACATGTGGCATGCAACGGAGGCACCCACATGTCTGCATAGCCTCGCGCCACGCGAAGGATGGAAGCCACATATGTCGCGCCACGCGAGGAAACGCGGTAACAGCCCTATAAATACTGAACTCGGGCAGACCATTTCTGATGCCGAAAATCCGTCTCTCAACCCCCAAATTCACTCTAAACACCCCCTAAAACCAAAGAGGAAGAAGCTAGGTGCTCGGGAAATATCCGGAGGTGCTCGGGGAAGTCTCGGTTCGCGTGTGAAGTCGAAGGAGCGGGAAATCCTTAGGAGCGATAAGCAGAGGTTCTGCTCGATTGAGGTGAGTTCTTTGAGCCCCCCTCCTTAACTGTTTTAATGTTTTGGGGCCTGATATGCATACGCTATGTGTTATTGCTTTGATAGTTTAGTTAA
>WOUH02000002.1:10280207-10291591 GCA_009936405.2 Stevia rebaudiana | reverse complement strand
ACAAGGGACAATATATATAGATATCATATTTACACTGTTAACCCTCTAATATAATCTAATACTAATACTGTCTAATATTCCCCCTCAAGCTAAGGCCGGGAAGCGACCTGTAGCTTGGACTTTAATTCTGTGAAGCGATCTGTTGGCAACGGCTTTGTGAAGACATCTGCAATCTGATCACGTGTAGATATAAACTGAACGGATAGCTGTCCCTGTGCGACTTTCTCACGAACAAAGTGAAAATCGACTTCAACGTGCTTGGTGCGAGCGTGGAAGACTGGATTGGCAGACAAGTAGGTTGCACCAAGATTATCACACCACAAGGTTGGCACGGACGGCGTCTTAACCCGAAGTTCCCGTAAGAGTGACTGTAACCAGGTGAGTTCGGCTACCGTATCCGCTAGAGCTTTGTATTCTGATTCAGTGGAGGACCGAGATACAGTGCGTTGCTTGCGTGCGGACCAAGATACTAAGTTTGAGCCCAAATATATAGCAAATCCCCCCGTGGATCGACGGTCATCGGGGCACCCAGCCCAATCAGCATCAGAAAATGCACTGAGAGAGTTGTGAGCAGCATCGGTATAAGCATGTAACTGGGAGCTGGAACGATGAGACAGCAACAGACCTTGATGTGACGTCCCCTGTAGATAACGTAATATGCGCTTGACGGCCGACCAGTGGTTTTCTGTAGGAGAGTGCATGAACTGGCATACCTTGTTAACAGCAAAGGAGATGTCTGGACGGGACAAAGTAGCGTATTGTAACGCGCCAACAAGCTGCCGATACTTGACGGGATCAGCAAAGGGGGCACTGTCCCCAAGAGCCAGATTCGCGGACGTGGACATAGGAGAAGGGACTGGTTTGGCAGTTGATAGACCAGCCCTTAATAGCATATCTTTAATGTATTTTTGCTGCGAAAGAACCATATCCTTACCACTTCGAGTAATTTCAATACCCAAGAAATAAGACAAGTTACCCATATCTTGAATGGCAAAGGACTGACTGAGCTGCTTAACCACTTTGTCAATAGCTTCGTTATTATTGCCTGTCAGAATAATGTCATCCACGTACACAAGCATATATAATAAAGTATCCTGTTTCGAATAAATAAACAAGGATGGGTCGGTTTTTGAGCCGTGAAAGCCGAGAGCCATGAGGGCTGTTGTCAAGCGCTGAAACCATGCACGAGGCGCTTGTTTGAGACCATAAAGGGATTTATGCAAAAGGCATACATGATCGGGACGAGATGAATCAATAAAGCCTTGAGGTTGTGTCATATAAACCGTTTCCTTTAAATCCCCATGTAGGAAGGCATTTTGAACATCCAATTGCCTTAGAGACCACTGCTGTTGTACTGCAACAGAAAGAACCACTCGAATTGTTGTGGATTTCACAACAGGACTAAATGTTTCAGTGTAATCAATACCTGGTTGTTGGTGAAAACCTTTTGCTACCAACCGCGCTTTGTAGCGAGTTACCTTGCCTGTGTGATCTCTTTTTAACCGATATACCCATTTACAATCCACCAGATTTGTTCCCGAGACACGCGGAACCAGAGACCATGTTCCATTTCTTAAAAGAGCCGAAAACTCAGAGGCCATGGCCTGTTGCCAGTTCGGATCTTTATTGGCATTGGTAAAGGAGGTGGGTTCAGTTGGTTCTTTTGTAGGAAGAGTGTGAAAAGAAGAGATGTTATGGATTTTGGCTTGTTTAGGGTTGGGCCGTAAGTTGGAGGGCCTGGTTCGGGTGAGTGGAGGTTGATTTTGGACAGGATTTGGATTGTTGGTGGTGGATTGGGTAGGCTGTGTTTGGGCTGTAGGTGGAGGAGATGGTGGAGATTGTGTTTGGGCCGAAGGTGGTGAAGGTGATGGTGTTGGTGTTTGGGCCGTAGGTGGAGGAGATGGTGGTTGTGTTTGGGCCGAATGTGGTGAATGTGGTGTTGTGGTTAGAGGTGGTTCATCAAAGGTGGAAAGATCCGGTGGTGTCGGATAGGATGTAACATACGGTGAATCACCGGTAGTAGTAGAAGTAGGAACACGTGAAGAACAAAGAAAGGGGAATGAGAGTTCGTTGAAACGAACATGACGGGCAATGTAAATACGATCGGATACTGGATCATAGCAACGGTACCCATGGTGGGCCGTACTGTAACCAAGAAAAACACAGGAGACGGAGCGGAAGTCCATTTTATGCCTATTGTAAGCACGGAGGTGTGGATAGCATTGACAGCCAAACACACGGAGGAAGGAAAAATCTGCTTTTCGTTTGAAAAGGAGTTCAAAGGGAGATGTGTTTGAGTTGGTCCTGGAAGGCATTCGATTTATTAGATATACTGCTGTTTCAAATGCAAAATGCCAGAATCGATGAGGCGTATGTGACTGAGCTAAAAGAGTTAACCCAGTTTCAACGACATGACGATGACGTCGTTCGACAACCCCGTTTTGTTCACTCGTATGTGGGCACGAGAAACGGTGTTGGATACCGAGGGAGGAGAGATATGGAGTTAATTTGCGGAATTCACCCCCCCCCGCGGTCTGATTGAACTGATTTAAGTTTGGTGTTAAATTGGCGTTCGGCCATGATAATGAAACGTTTAAAAATGTCAAACACATCTGATTTTTGTTTTAATGGAAAAATCCACATGAATCGGGTAAAGTGATCAACACATAATAAAAAGTAACGATGACCATCAAAGGAAGTAACAGGGGCAGGACCCCACACATCACAAAATATAAGATCCAAAACATGAGAACTTTTATAAATTGAAGGAAACAAGTGCAGTTTTGTTGACTTCCCAATAGAACAAGCATTACAATTTGAAATAGACTTATTGTCAGAAACAGGTAAACAATATTTTAAAAGCATAGTAGAAAAAAGGTGTGGGTGTGGATGCCCCAAGCGTTGATGCCAAATAGTTGGAGAAGCACGAGTAGTTGAAAAAGCAACTTTATTGACCGGACGATCTTTGGGAAGACGTAAAGAGTAAAGCCCATCATTGCTTGGACCCATGAGGAGGATAGTGCGTGTAGACTTGTCCTTCACAAGAAAAAAGTTATCATGAAATTCAAAGAAAACATGATTATCTTTGCAAAATTGTTGAACGGAAAGAAGGTTGGTTTTAATATCGGGAACATGTAAGATTTTGGTTAAGGAAAAAGTTTTGGATGGTGAATAAAAGCGTGTGGAACAAATATGAAGGATAGGAAGACCTTTACCATTACCAACATGAAGCGAATCCTCACCGAAGTATGGCTCTGAGTTGTCGAATCCTGAAAAATCTGGAGAGACATGGTTGCTGGATCCCGTGTCCGGTAGCCATGTGCTTGTAGAAGCCTGTGAGCGATAGTCACCATAATTTGTGTAGTTGGCAGATGGCTGTTGTCGTGGCCGCAAGGTGGCTGGGTCACGGTTTGGACACTGAGATGGTAAATGTCCAATCCCGCAACGATTGCAGCTGCCGTACACGGTATTCTGGTTGGTGGCCCAACTGAATTGACCTCTATTTGGACCATTTGTCCGCTGATTACTGTTGCTGTTTGTGGCAGATCCCCCTCGGCCTCCCCTTCTGCCACCCCCACGTCCACGCATGGAGGCTGACCGATTTGTGTAGTTGGCTTGGGGAGGCTGCACTGAGTTGCCGATTGGCTGTGTTTGTAATCCCATCTGCGAAAGAAGTTGCTGAAGAGCTTGTAGTGTATCTGGTGGTACCGAAAGAGAACCGGTGATGGTGTTGTTTTGGCTGGAAGAGGCTGTCATAAAGGCCTGTGTAGAACCGAGATCAGGCTGTGGTTTGTGGAGCATATAATCATGATCAGCCAAAAGACCATGAAGTTCAGTAAAAACTGTTGGGAACTGACGAGTTAGCAGATTTGTCTTCAACCCGTTGTATTCTTCACGTAAGCCAGCCAAAACATGGAGAACCAAATCAGTCTCGGTTATGGGGTGACCGATATTGGCTAGAGTGTCGGAGAGGGATTGAGCACGGGTCAAGTAGGCAGAAGAAGACTCATCACCCTTCATCTTGAGTTGCAATAACTGTGTTTTTATTGTAGAAACACGCGAAAACGTTGTTGGTTCATAAGCTCTTTCAAGAGCAAGCCATAAATCACGAGAGGTTTCACCTTGTACATGCTGAAAACATGCTTCGGAGATAGTGGATGTAAGCAGGGTGCGGACATGGGCATCATTGGCAATCCATGTCGCATAATTAGGATTTGGTGTCGGTTCATCTTTCTCTTCAGCCGGTCTATCTTCTGCTGGTTGGAGGGTGGGTGATGGGCAAGGTATTGTTCCATCAATATACCCAAATAATCCGTTTGTGACAAGGAACGGTTTAACCATGTTCTTCCAGAAGCCATAGTTGGTTGGTGATAAAGTAAAGCCAAACTTATGTGAGTTATGGCTGGTGCGGACTGCAATGGAGAAAGCAGGGAGCATGGCCATGGTGATTTCGGAAAAAAAAGGAAGAAAAAGGAGGGGACGGCTGAACAGTTGGCGCAGGTTGTGCTGCGGTGGTGGTAGGGTTGTGACGGCAGAATTAGGGTTGATTGTAACCCTGGCTGTGATACCACAATAAACCGTGTAATGTGTTGATTGTATTATTGAAAATAGATTACAATGGACAATATATATAGATATCATATTTACACTGTTAACCCTCTAATATAATCTAATACTAATACTGTCTAATAGACGAGATAGAAAAACATGATATAAAAATATTATTTTTACCATCATGTATTAATATCGTTAATAAAAATGGGTGCTTTTTCATTATAAATAGCATGCAACAAATGTCAAGAACGGTGTTGACCGACGTTTAGCACTAGCAAAGTGAAGTCACACATCTTAATGCGTCATAACGAGTGTATCTTTTACTTATTGCAATAATATGTCTAGCCTCAACAAGTATAAATAGTTTGTTTGGAGGACACTTGAGTAGTAAATAACCAAATATCATTGATGTCAACCATCGCCTATAAATACTCATCCACCAACCTATATGGACAAATCCACTACATACATTATACTATGATATGTCTATCGCAACTCGACTACCAATGTTATCTACTTCGGGAACATGTTGAACAAGACACCACCACCAGCAGACGTTGTCTCAACACGTGTATCACTTTGGTAAAAAAAGTTCAAAATTACTTCGTAAGTATTAATGATCAAGAGGATGGTTCAACACAAACAATTTTGAGTGAAAGTTACAAGAGTAAGATCTGTCTCAATCAATCTGTCACTAACAACGATTCAAGAAAGAGGAGTTTAAGGCTAACAAAGTGAATCGATTTCTTTCCTTCTTTTGGTAGTTCTGAGGTTTTTTGTTGTGTTCATGACCGTTTTACCATAGATAATTGTCATAGAAAAATGTCAAAAAACTACTGACACAAAACCTACACCAACATAAACCATTCATGAACGAAAACTCAAGATTTAAAAACATCCACAAGAGGTTTTACTTTAACTCTACAGGTGGAGAAAGGTCTTAAACCCAAAACTACCAAATAAAGTACCCCAAAACTTCTAAAAATCTACTAATTTCAAAGAAAAACGTCAAATATTGCTATTCAAAAACCATCATCCCAAAATGAACAAAAAAACAAGATGCAGTAATCGGTAGTTTATTGTGCACTCGACGAATACGCATGCAAACCATCCACGCAAACTTACCGCACCGGCTGCTGATTGTAGTGATTCTTCTCCTTCTTCTTAGCAGCCGCCAACCTTGCACTCCTTGCTGCCGCCTCATTGGTGGCAGCTCTGGCGGCAACATCCACTTCTTTGTTGGACTTTTTCTTTTTAGCAGCAACCACCTTTTTTAACTTCTCTTTCACATCAATTCCAGATAATCCTTCAGTGTTCTGTGATCCAGTAGCTTCTGATGTTAAATTCCCAATATCAGGCCCATTTGAGACCTCTTTTTGTTCTTTGGAATCCTTTGAAGATTTTTCTTTTTTCTTTTTCTTTTTAGCGTTTTTGCTCTCGCCACCTGGCACGGTTTTGTCTTTCTTGTCAGGTTCTCCGTTTCGGTTCTCAATCTTGTCTTGAGTACCAGCTGGAAAAATATTGCATGACAACATGGAAAATTTGAAGATTACTTGCATATTAAGTAAAGAAATCGAATGGTTGATTAAATTCAGATACGAGTTTAATATTTTTTTTGCAATAAATGATTCTAAATTCAGCCTGTTGTGTAACGGAACCATGTCTTCTTTAAAATAGTCAAATTTTCAAACTTGAAATGACTGTTAGGTTTATATTATAACCAAACTGCGGGAAATAGATAAATGCTTAACAATTTTTTAACTAATATTACCAACCAACTTCAAGTTATTACCAATGTCATCAACCAACCTCATATAAGTGATTTACCTATATGCCATGTGAGCATGCCCAATGCGAACAAATAAATAAAAATGCTTGAGAAAAAAAAGTTTTTAAAAAATATATATATTCCACATATAAAATTATTTCTTACTATTTAGGCAAATTGGACTTTAATAATCCCAATTTTAACCTATTGTCCTGTAATAATCCCAACTCAGGAAACTGTTACCACCAATCCCAACTTTTATATCATTTACTTGCGGCAGTCCCTAACTAACGGAACCTAACTCCGTTAGATATTGTTGACGTGGCATCAGAAAATTCTTGCCATGTCAACATGCCATGTGGAAAAAAATCCTGCCATGTTAGCATGCCACGTCAAAAAACCTGTCATGTCAGCATTCCACGTCAAAAAATCTTGCCATGTTAGCATGCCACTTCAGGAATATGCTCATGGGGTTAGGTTCAGTTAGTTGGGGACTGTCATTGTGTCACAGGTAAATGATTTAAAAGTTGGTACTTATGGTAACAATTTCCCCAGTTGAAAATATTACACGCCAATAGGTCAACGTTGTGATTATTAAAATCCAATTTGCCTATTATTTATTATTAAATATATTTATCAAACCCCAAATTACATGTCACATGATGTGTCATGTGAGTAAACTTTAAGAGTCAGCAAAAACAAATCTGCAGAAATGTAACCTAATGGCTACAATCTGCGATAAAATGTAAATCGGATGATAAAAAATTTCGTCATTGAAAAAAATATAATTATGAAAATTATAAATGAGAGAATCTTAAAAGGGTTACCACGGGAATCTTCTTGACCACTGTTTTCAGCTAACCCTAATTCTGCAAGAACCGCTTCAAGTTCAGCAAGTTCTTTCTTTTTTAGTTCTTTCTTTGACAGTTGTCTGTCATTGTCTTTAGGCATAACCACCTCTTTTTCAGCAGGTTTTTGAATAATGGTTTCTTTTTCTGGTTCATGATCGTTTTCTTCATCATGATCATCTTCAATTTCATCAACACCTTCATCTTCACTTTCACTTTCCTGCAAAAAGATAATATAACTAAATCAATAACAAAAGAATATTTATTCAAACAATAACTGTTGTGAACACACTTGAAAAATCGAATTATGTATTTTTTATAAAAGGAATTATAGTCGGGTAATTGATGCATTCACAATTAGTTTAACCCTTTGTTAAGCACTGAAGCAAAATATAAAAGAAACTTGTAATAAGTTAGAAGTTAGTTTATGGTAATAATTGTAATTACATTATTACAAGCAAATTTAATGAAGCAAAACCCATGGTATTCAATTAGTAAAAAGGAAAGAAAATTAAATATCTAAAAATAAAGTCTTTCCATGCGTATCCGTTCTAATCCACATCTAAATACCCTAATGACTTCTTGTAAAAAATATTAAAGGCTAATGCCATATTCTTCAAAAAATTTGTAATTTATTCGTTCATTTATTTTTTTTTTGGAAACTTTCTAGTTCAGATTGCACAAACCTATTTGTAATTAATGTGACTACTGACAAATTTGGTTGCATTATCCAACAAATAGAAGAAAAACTCAAAAACTAGCTACAAAAATAATTTTAAAGTAAGTAAAGTTGTGGACCAACCTGTACTTTTGTAAAGATGAATAAAATGCAATAAAAGCTAGTGATTTAAAACTTTACTAAGAATAATATAAAACATACAACTTTCTACATACTTATGATGTGATATAAGGAATACCACTTCTCAAGTTCTCAGTATAGTTGTAAAAAAATGCTTTATGCCGGGAAAAGATGAGGCATTGTTTAAGTGATTAATAATATTAGTATGTACCCCCAAAAAGTTAGTTAATTTAATTATAAAACCATAGAATTACAAGATATATGTTAAAACCTAAAAGCCGACAAACTATTACAGCTTTCAAATCTAATCATGCATAACCTAGTTACTTGTAATAGGCCAATTTTGGTTTTATCCCGTCATTAAAAAAAATCAAAAATTATATACTACTCTACTAGACACATAAGAATATATCATAGAGAAAACTATAAATGAAGATTATTTACGTATATTACCAAGCCATATATGAAAACAACAAATAACAGAACATTTAAACTTTAAGGTTATTTACAACTGTGAACTAAAAAGCAATGCAATAAACTGAGAAAAAAAAAATACTAAATTAGAACTACAGATAGTATGTGTATAAATGGAAACGAAAGATGGTGTCATGGTGATAACGAATAAACAAAGACAACTACTGTGACCTAATATAACCTTATACTATACATGAACATCGCGCGTAATCTCGCATAAATTAAAACCATGTTCTTAAAAAAATAGATATAGATTGCAACATAAAAAGGAACTGAATCATTCTTTCAAGCTCGATTTTAAGAGTTATAACATGATTATTGTAAATTCAAGTCACAATAACCATTCGTTGAGTGACCTACTTATTTTTATATACTAATTTAGAGATAAACAATTATCTTTTCAATAAATTACTTCAATACTGAATGCAATATAATAAATTACCAAAAGGGTTAAGTAAACTCTTTCTATAACTTGCTAAAACAATCATAATTTTCCAAACACCTTCAAGCTCTAAACACTGTCTCCTGAACCACATTTACTGACAACTGGTTATCAAAATATTACATCACAATTGTTCAAACTTCAAACACCACGTTGTTTATTTGATTAATTTCTCAAATATTAAAAGTTAAAACTCACACTACTACTCAACAAACATATTAGGAAATACTACCATCCCAGTATCCTACATTTTTCATAAAATGACTTGTGCAATATCACAATTCACAACTTCCATACATAACAAAACTAGAAACAAATAAGTATTTCTAAAATAACCTCTCACCTCAACCGGAGTATCATTTCCTTTAACTGTATCTTGCTGCATTCCAGCATCAGCACCCCAAACCGGTGGCGGAGCTGTGGTTGCATAATAATCATCATCATCTTCATCATCAACATCAGCCCATGATTTCACCGTTAATGGCGCCGGAGCCCAAAAAACCTGCTCCTTTTCCGGCTTACTCTCCTTATCCTGCTTCTTCTTCAAACCACCCGCCTTTTTTGAAGAACCTTGATCTTTATCAGACTTCTTTTTCTTCTTCAAGGTTCCAAGAGCAGCAAACACGTTAGTGCTGTTGATTGCTATCGGATCATCCTTTCGATTTCCACCACCAGCCATGTTTTCTTCAAAAACTCAATACCAATTTCGATTGTTCGTATAAAAACTTGTGTATATAATGTATGTACAGTATACACTTGTGAGCAAACCAAAATTTCGAAACGAGTATTCAATTTATGAACAAAAAGCTGCAATGGATTACTTCGGATCGTTAGAATCAAACCTAATCTGCTTAAACTAAGGCTCAGATAAGATTAACAAAAGGATAATGCTTTACGTTTGGGGATAATTGGATATGAGGAAACTCGAGTTGTTTTCAACGAAAAACAAACCTCTGACACAATGAAATTTAGATCGGAAAACTTCCGATACGAAACTGATCGAAATTGACAATAATCTGGAATGATATAAGGTAGGTAATCTGTTTTCTCCTCGTTCGTAAAATCCACGAGGATTTGGTGGAAATCAGAGTTTCGAGGATTTGGTAATGGTAGCTGATTTATATGTTGAAGAAGATGGAGATTGAAATATGATATGTTAAATTAGGGTTCAGACGACGATCGACTGGTTCTGTGAATATTTGGGAGTTTTTAGGTTAAAGAGAGTATTGGTGTTGTTCATCCGTGAGCTTTTGCGGTTTTTTATTTTTTTTATTGAATGAATATTCACATGCCAATCTCGACCGTCCATTTTCAGATGATTATTTATTTATTTTTATATTTTGTTTTGAAAGATTAACTCACCTTGTAACACTCGACCACTTGAAGAACATGGCTAGAGAAAAGACTTGGGTATTGTACGTTTTTTCAAAGATAAAATGTCTTCAGTATGCGGATTACGATGTAGACGAAAGAGTTATGGAATTCTCCTTGAAAACAAACAGCACCTTCAATTTTATTAAGTAAAAAAAATGCTAGAAAACAAAACAAAAAACAATCATCATGACATCCTGAAACTATTACAATCTAGTTACCACACATCGAAATAGCACCAAGATAAGATCTTCTGTTACTACACATTGATCATTAGTTCGACGTCTTCCTTTCATCCAAATAAAATTGAGATCTTTAATATCTACGATTATCTTGTACACTAAGCCTTGAGTGTGATTAAAGTGGACATCATTTCTCGTTTTTCAAATACTATGCTCAAAGAATGATAACATGTATCATTTCCCAATAGATTTGTTTATTCATGGGAAGTTATGTGTTTCAAGATGATCTCATATGTCAAAAGCGTAGATAGGAGGAATCTTGTACCACTGGATGATGTAATCCTATCTGAGTTTTTCACAAGATAAGAATAAGTAATCAACACTTTAATATATTTCTCCACAAAATTTACATAGCTTTGAGTCGGTTTGTACTTTTTGTTTCAAGAGCGATGTTATTATAGGATTTCAATTCATCTTTACACGGTAATTAAAAACGTTAACTTTCTTGGGAATCCAACAACTCCAATGGAATATATAGTTCATTAAAGTGGCATTTGATTGACAACATGTCAGTTATGATAGGAATTAGGTTTTGTGTTTACAACTTGATTAACCTAACTTGTTTACCAAGCTATAAACACAAAACCTAATTCCTATCATAACCGACATGTTGTGATTAGGATATAGAACCCACACCGACTTGTGAGGGCAGGCCATTGCCTACTCGCATGGACCCAAACTTAATCGGACCAACATCGAGAGCTATCGATTCCGTTCCAATTTTATAAGGAAACATTGTTGTTAGGGTGAAAGCAATCTTATATGTCACACCCTGACCGGCGGCGGAAACACCGGCCGTGACCTCAATGATTGTTCACAGCTCAATGGTTAACTATTAATTAGTTTCATAATTTAAATAAACCAAATTACATTGTTTTAAACAGAA
>WOUH02000002.1:10259699-10272396 GCA_009936405.2 Stevia rebaudiana | reverse complement strand
TGTATTCCAGTATAAAATTTAAGTACGCGATGATAATACGTATAAAAGTACGTATAATTGAGTCGGAAATCTGACCTGAATTTCGCGGTGGTTACATTATAGATTTGTTTCCACGTATCGGGGGATTGATGGATAGATTGGAATAAATGTCCAAAATCTAGAACAATTATAATATGCTCAAATAGTATCCCTCCAAAATGGTAATTTCAAATAAAGTTCCAGTATCTTATAAGTAATTTCAGATTGTTCAAATGATTTGATTTGGTTTGTATATGGGTTGAATGTGATTTCAGTTATGTATATCACAAAAAATTGACAAGTAACAGGTTGATATCAAGTGTTATTAAAAAAAGTCTAATATTATTTAACATCTGAATACCTTATAATATTTAACGATCACAATTCAAGCTATACTTACACATATAAATATATAGGTATAATATAACTTGACATTAAAAAATAAAAAATCTGATGAGACTTTCATGACACATGCATAGTAGTATAATATACTTCAGGATGAAAGATGCTTATGATTCAAAAGTTATAGCATTCATTTACCGCAAACCCCCAATTTTTTAATAAACCTGTAACATGATTTAGAATGTACAAAAAATGTACTATACAAAACGCAGACTCTACAATAATTTGAAATATAGTTTGAAGTTAAAAATGCTATATGATCACTCGTATCTATATCAACCATGAGTTGAATCGGTTATATTAAGATGTAAACAATCTACTAAAAATGATCAAAAACCAAAATGCTAAGAAACAAGAAGCAAGAACACAATGCAACCTTCAAGAACACCCAACAAAACCTTCAAAACTTTCCGGTGAACCGCCACCACCGACGTACCGACAGCAATCATCACCGGAAACCGACACTCACCCACCGACGGATCCTCCTTCGTGACAACCGCCAACCCCGAAAAATCACAATCCCAATCACTCTGACCGTGAAGTTGATAATACATATTAAACGCAAACGAAGCGTTTCCCGCCAAATTCAAACCGTTACACGATGACCCGAAACCTAAAGACGTACAATCCGACAAGCTACACGCGTAATCAATCTCCTTAGCCAACCCGTCAAGTTCTTTGACCCGTGGGTTCAACACGCACCACCTTCGGGTCATGTACTGAACCCCGACAACCGGGGCTAACCCTTTGTTTCGTTTAGCCCCGGTTAAATCCAACTCGTATTTTGGTTTACCATCGTATTCGAAAATGCCCCAATGTGTCTCAAATGACCCTGGAGCTATGCTCTTTTTGTTCTCGTCTAGAAGGCTAAAAAGGTAAATTTCCAAAGGCCCGATTCTAACCGGGGTTCCTATCGAGCTCAATATGTGTTTGATCACGCCTTGGTTAAACCGTTTCGCGTTTTTTACGTTCGCGTGTATGTCACCATCCGTGGGCCACCCGATTTCACCAACGATGATTTTCATATCTGGGTAACCCGCTTTTTTTAAAGATGCAACCAATGTGTCGTAATTTGCATCGAACACATTGGTGTAGAAATAATTCCCGTCTTTGACGGGTCGGTTCGACCCGTCAAAGAATGCGAAATCCATAGGAAAATACGGATTACCGTACAAGCTTAGAAACGGGTAAATGTTAACCGTGAAAGGTGCATCATTGGAATAAAGAAACTGAATAATTTCAATTGTTGCATCTTTGATTTCGGACCGGAAGTCACCGGCTGATGGAACCGGGTTTGAAATGGGTGACTCGTAGATATCCGCGTTTAACGGGACCGTTGCTTTGATATGGGACCCGTAACCGGCCCGGTTGAGGGCATTCTGGACATTTTTCAACGCGGGTAATGTGATTTGCAGGTATGTCGCGTTGTATGCTTTGAGAAACGGCTCGTTCCCGACTGCAACGTACCTGAATCAATCATCAAGTTCATGTGAAATGACTAAAATACCCTTACGTATATCATGTAACAATTGTTTACACCACAAATATCAAATTTCAAGAAACTAGTGTATAAGTGAAATAAAATTACCAGTTAAGTTTGTTTTTTAGACTAATATACCCTTCATGTAACCACTGTGAACATAACAAATATCGATTTCAGAAAAAATAACAAATTAACTTATACAGTCATATCTCGCTCATCAAATACAGATAACTAAGAACCCTAAAAGTGATCGTTAAGTTTCATATTGATGATTGATTAAACTAACAACAGGTGTTTATCAAGAATACACACAGTGATTACTGGAAATAACACACAGTAAGATGAAATTGTTGTTGCTTACTTGATATCAACACCACCAGGATAAGCATAAGTAGTAACATTAGCATCAACCCAATAATCTGCATAACTCGGATCACGACTCATATCCAACAACATGAAATTGGGGATCGCCACCATCACTTCAATTTCCGATCCAATTAGGGCTTCCATGATCCGTTTCTCTGCTTCAAACAGCTTCACCTTCTTGAACCCATTCTCTCTCATCATCTCCACCACCTTCTCCGCCGGCAACTGGTGGCTCGTCATCGTGCCCCAGTTCACTCCCACGCCGAGATTCGAACCGGAACTGGAACCGGAATTGGAATCGGAGCAAGTGACAGTCGCTATGAATGCTGTCGAGAAACAGAACAACATTGTTGTGATCAATTGGTATGATTTTGATCGATTTGTGATCATTTTTGGAGGATTTTGGTGATGGGTTTTTGGATTGTTTGTTGGATTCGTTGATTGTTTTGGGGATTTGATGCAATTGGAGGGAGATTGTGGGTGAAAGGGGGAAATAGGAAAAGATTTGGTTCTTTAAATTTGGTTATTCGGTTATGTAAGAGAATGAGAGTCATCCCATGCAATTTTGTGTGTGCTGTCACACTCCATGAGGATAAGTGTCTTTCATTCATCTTTTAATTTAAATACCTTTTTGGTCATGAAAATATAATTATATTTTCGGTGACTTTGCATTCATATAAACTAATCAACCTTTTCGTGCATTATCAATAATAAGGACAAGGTGAAAACTTAGTATAAATTTTCAAGCCAAATTTAAGCCGTATAAACTTAGGATTACTCGACTAATGGTCGGTTTGCTATCTTGAACTCTTACTGATTAATCACTTAATGGTTCAAACTATTTATTTGATTAAGACATTTGCCTCTGAATGGTTAAACATTATACTGAGTCTGAATGATTAAGATCTCTTATCTGAATTTGTCAGACATTTGCCTCTGAACAATTAAACATTGTGTTGGCTCTTAATAGTTCAAATCTCTTACTTGTTCAGTACTTAATGATTCAGACTTTTTGCTGATCAACACTTACATTTTCAGATGTCAAACAACCCATTAGTTACTTAATGAAAGTACTAGTTTAATGAACGTCATATAAAACATTACCTAGCGTAATAGGAAAAAACAACAGTCAACCACGATCTACTTGAAATTCTCGCTAAAAGCTTAAATCAACAAGAGCATAAACAAACTCAAGGTTGGGCTCGAGCCTCAATGAATTTTTGTAATAAACAAGCTCAAACTTGAGCTTCAGTTATCAAGTTCGAGGTCGGTTCACGAGTAATATACAATTTTCATTTAACATTTTGAATATATATTCTCATAAAATATTTCTTATTATTATACATAAATGTGATAAATCTCTTAAATAACATATATTACATTATATTAATATTTGAATTATAATGTACATATATGTAATTATAACTTTTTAGAAATAAACATGGAGCATAGCATAGTTCCATATGATCCAACATTCCAACAACCTGTGCTCATTAGATTCTGATACTTTCTTTGATTTATTATACTTGAGAACGTAACATCAATTGATTGATTCGCATTGATTTTATAAACCAAGTCAACTCGGTAATCAAATTAAGCCAAACTCAGCTTGTAAATAACCCTTGTTCTCAATTGTGCATTTTATAGAACTAGTTATTGCTATTTCTAAATTTTTATAAAATTGTTAACTTAGTTTTATTAGGTTGATTCTCAACTAAGAGCGCATAAGTTTTTATGACGAAATAGTATTCCTTTCAACATTTCTTAAAAAAATTCACGACCATAAATAAAATTTTATCATTTTTAGTAACACAAACCAAACCAAACGAAACCAAACCCAAACCAAGATTAAAATACTGATTTAAATAGAAGCATCTTTGAAAATATAGAAGATAGGTTTCATCCACATTCAATACGAACTAATTTTCATAAATAAATTGTACATCATGCATCAAAAGTTATACACTACTTTGACCCATATGGGTCCTTGTGAATCACCAAAAAGGGTCAACTTAACAAAGTCTTGATCTGATGGTAGCGAACCCAAAAAATAAAATAAAAAAGCTAAAACATCTTTTTGACAAGGGGCAAAAAAGGGAAAAAAAAGATAAGATTAACTCCCTTAAACATGTTTTAATTAAACTTTCCAGCCTGAATCTACGTGTTATATTTACGTTGCAGTCCTCTCATCTGCTTTCTGACACCTTTTTAAATTTTATTTTTATTTCTTGAACAAAAAGCATAAAGATATACGTATATACTATCACCATTATGATGCAATTCCAGTCAAGAAGATATGATTTGTCTATAAAGATCATGATTGCATCTTTCAATGGTGGGGTTTTATTTTCCTTTTACATGTTTTGATCCTCGTAATCGGGTTCTTTTTAATGATCTTTCGACTAATTAAAAAACTATAATGGGTCATAGTTTTTTTAAAAACAAATAAAAACAAAATACGCGTAAATTAACAAGTTAAGGAAGAGATAAGAACCTGCGGTGAGGTAGGACGGATGCCATTAAGCCGCTTTACGGGCGATTTTTTAAATAGCGTATAAATAATGATGTAAAAAGTTACAATATTAAGATCATAAAACATACCATCATATCTGACATGAAATTTTGCTGATTTAATGTTTTTTCATTCTACTATTAATTAATGATTAGTGATATTTTCATTAATGCATGCTTCTTCAGGTAATTGAAAGCTCAAACAATACATTGCCTGCAAGATAAACCAATGCTAGTAAACAAGTGTTTTGAAAGTGATTTTGTGATTTTGAATTATTAAAATCAGATAATCAGTTATGGTGTTTGGATGCGTTTTTTGTTGTTTGAAGTTGTAATATTTAGATATATAGTTGTTTGAGTTTTTGGAAATTTTAGATTTTTTAAAGGAAATTAATATTTGCAAATATTACAAAAAAAATCTTACAAAAAAGAGGCATAAGTTTTCTGAGATGGAAGTAAATGACTCTCAGAGTAGGTTGAGAAAAAGCGTAATTAGGTAATTTTATTCTACCATTTAATTATTGGTTTTGTGACAACTAATAGTATGAGACTGATTATTATTATCCACTGGTTATTTGACCCATAAAAAATCAAATTAATCAGTTTCAAAACGCGAATCCAATCACCAAATATAGCAAGATTACCAATAGAGTTGAAACTATGAATCTTGTAAAAATAAGCAATTATTTAAAATAATTTATATCACATTTTACCTTGTTTGGAGCAACATCTCTAACTCGATGAAATACTGGCTCGCGTATCTTAGCATTCAAGAGTGATTCTGCCTCCTGCATAGAAAACTCTTATTGTTATTATTATTATTATAAATTTTGTTTTTAAAATAATATTAATATCATTGTTAAATAATATTATAATCACTTGTAAATAATATTAATTTACAAAACACACTTACTAAAACCACTGAATCCTGTGTTTCGTTACTATTATAAATTTTGTTGCTATAAAAAGTATTCATACCATTGTTAAATAATATTATTGTTACTTGTAAATAATATTAATTTACAAAACACACTTACTGAAACCACTGAATCCTGTGTTTCGTTTGATCGGATGAAGCAGTAACAATGTATCCATGGTAAAGACCCTTTCCAATATTTTCTTTGTATAAGGCCTCTAAATACATCTAAAATAAATAAAAATAACAATGTTCACTTTATTATTATTATCATTACTTATTAATATCACTGGAGATATAAAGCATGCAAAAGAAAAACTTAAATGAGAATTTATGCTAAAAAACTTACCAATAAATTGTAAAGCAGAAGCAGGTAGATTCATGATCACGTGATCAATATGCTCCCAAGGTTTGTTAGTAAATGAAATAGAAGTTTTTATTCTTTTATTTTTGCTTCCTTTTGTCTTGACAGCCACGTGAGTGTCATTTAAATGTCCATTTTCTGTTTAAAATATGTAAATTAAACATTTAATTCATATTTCTGTTTTACTGAATTTTGTAACATTTTATAAAATTTAAAATGCGTAAAAATAAAAGTGTGTACTGGTCAAACAATTTTATAAAACTAAGTATATGGTCAAACATTATATTTTTCATGGGACAGAGAAACTATCGGTTAAAAATTGTAATATACTAAAAATATTAGATTTCCAAAAATTAATAGCGATCTACTCTTGTAAGTTCTAAAACAAATATAAATTGTATATTATTGTCTTATGAAGATATATTATAAACCGAAGTTATTAAAATTCTTCATTAAAAATGAGAGCTAAGAGCTAATGGTAAAATATGTTATATTAAGTTATGCTTAACCAAATATATAACAAAAAAGTGAAAAAAATAAAATTTAAACATACCAGATTTCCTTTCTTCGGTGTTTGCTTTAATATTTTCTTGAATATTGCATTTCACGGGTGAAACTAAACTTGAATCAACAAGTTCTGATTCACCAACGGGCACTTTCATCAACTGAGACATAAAAACTCTTGCATCCAAATTATAAGTATGGATATTATTATTAACTTTATTAATATCCGCATTAATTTTTAAAAAACGAACGCTATCTGGATTTAAATCATTAGCATACACTAAACATCCTTTTTGTGCAGATGGAATTGCAAAAGGACCAATTCCTGCAAACATGTCACATATAATATCTCCTTGGTCAAACTTGTTGACCAACCGTATGTGTTCATTTTCCAATCTTGAATTCCAATAAACCAACCCGTAATCGAGCTTGAAAGTTGCACCATATTGCTTGACCTCGGTAGCCATATCGCGTTTTCCCGCCAATATTTCGAATTGGGGTACGCGAAACTCGTTTGCAATTGAACCAACTTTGTTGACAACCGTCTGGATTCTGGGATGATTTTTCTGATAATTAAAAGTTTAAAATGATTAGAAAAGATAGCAATTTCATGTTATATTTCATCTATAACGGATCAAGTGGTTAAAAACAAGTAATATAGGTCAAGAAAACAATATACACATTTTTTTACCGATTTTGACCAATTTGACCGAATCAGACCAAATTTGACTAATTACCGATTAATCCCGATTTTTACAACATTGTTTTTTAATGCATAAAGCCACCTAGGATATTCAATTGAAAATATTATCACTAAACATTTGTAAAAAAAGATGAAGACAAAAAACAAATTGTTTTGGTCAACCCGATCCGTTTGACCCGCCCATTTTGCCACCTCTAGAAGATATTAATATAAACTGAACATCTTTATTTTCATATGTCGCGTAACAACACTAATAATTGCACATTTTATTGTTTGTTCACACCCTAAACATGTTTAATGGTTTTTGAGTGGAAGTTTGACACATACATCATATATAACTTTTGCGATTACATCCTTATATGGAAGAAGTTCATCGGGTATATTCAAATGAGCAATGTGACCTGAAAAAATAATTGAAATCAATTCATTTATCAAATAATAAGTAAAGTGATAAAAAAAAAAAGGTAAAAGAAAGTTAAATACAAAATAAATTTGAAAAAAATTCATTCTTGTTGAAACCATCTTAATCTTGACTTGAATATTAAAAAGAAGATTGGTTTTAAATTCAAAATGTATTTAACACAAGAAAATTACTTAACTATTGTTTCAAAAGATGATGGGACTTCGAGTCCAGGTGGCAGAAGCTGCTTCAACACATGGTCTGTAATATAATAAAAATTAATTAATATGGATCCAATTAAAAAAATCTTTTGAGCATGAAATTAATTCAAAAAAAAAAAACAGACATAAAAAGAAAAGTTAGGTTTAAATATAAAAAAAACAAAAAACAAAAAATTCACCTGCACCCCAATATGAATATCCAAGTGTCAATGTGTAAGGAGCCGTTTCAATATTGCATAACTTTTTTAATTCGCTGAGTTTTTCGGTAGGAATATCTGAAAGATCTGAACCAGAAAGTGATAATTGTAATATTATTGTTAAAACAAGAAGATAATATAGATTAAAAGGATGAATTAAATGAGGATTGTGAATGATAAACAATGGAGACAAGAAGGTTAAAATGTCAATTATTGAAATAATTCTTACCGGGATTCTGTACCTTTTCAGACAATATCACGAAACGGGTCTTTTCACTAGTTGGGTCTTCGGTTATAGGTTTGATTCGTGGTCTGTCAAGCATGTGTCTGAAAGCATAATAAAAAAAATCAATGATTTGATGTCTCAAAGTTTACAAAATATATAAAAAAAATCACATGTATTGTTTGATGTTTATAACTTATGAGAAATCATAACACTTCTAGTCTTTCACACAGCAAGATAAAAGCCTATACAATCACTATAAACAAAATATTAAGAAGATATTTTTTACATTAAGCCAGTCATTTTTTTATAATTAATAACAAAGTAATATGAAATCATTCTCAATTGAATAATAACAAAGAAGCATATAAATAATATAATCAACAATTATTGTGAAATCACTAAAGGTTCTATGAGTTCTGCAAATTATATGAACAACTAAAGTTCGTATGGAGACCTAATATTTATAATATTTCGCTACTCAAAATCATGATTTAATTAAATGCAAAAGAATTGCTGTAAAAAAAAAGGGGAAATGTGCATTAATTAACGTTCAACAAAAATACAAAACATCATACCCATTAAGCAATTTAGTTGCGTTTTTGCATAACTCTTTAGGGATTCGAAGTGCCCACAACTTCAAATCCACATCAAACTTGCTTTCATCCAACATTATGCATAAATCTTCAAAATCTTCCAGCAATCGTTGCTAAAAGCACCTTTATTAGCAGCAATGGAGAACTGTAAGTAATTACAACAACATCTGAAATCCGTCATGGATAATCGAATGATTTACTAACTACAAGTTGCCCAAGCAACCGTGTAATTTATGTATAGATTAAATTGAAGCTGAATCAATGAAATTAATGTAAAAAAGTGAAGTAATTTAATAAAAAGTAACCGAAACATTTACCTGATTCCAGGGCCGTCTCGACACTTTTGGTGGCCCTAGGCGAAACGAAAAATTGGGGCCCTTTTCTAACGACTATCGTTAAAGACCCTCCTCCTTTTCCTGGCTTGGGACCGGCAATAATAAACTAAAGGTTTATAGTTGGTGGAGTTAAAAAAAAATTATAAACTTTTTACATGCATAAAAAAACTTATAGTAATTTAATTTTCTAGCCTTTTTAGATGCAAATTTTTTAATAAAGTCATTGTAATCAATTTGTTTTAGAAAGTCTTTTTCAATTGACAACATAGCTAAACCATTTAATCACTCTTTTGTAATCGTAACATATTTTAAGAATGACCTTCTTTTTTTTTCAATTGCCACATCTCGTTTAATTTTTTTTTCTTTTCTCACAACCAGATTCATATTTTCGATTTCTATTTGACATTGACTCAATAATCAAAATTCAGATATTCAAATATTCAATCAAGTATTCAAGTAAACTAATCAATTATCAAATATCAATATTCAGTAACCAAATCAATTATCAATATATTCAATTAACCTGCTAAATGTAAAATGCTAATTGCCTAATTCAATTATCCAAATAATATCAAAACTTCAAAAGGCATTCGGTAAATTAGATTTTGAATGAGAATTTTGAGAAAAACCTCGTATGAGCAGAAACAGATGAACATAAACAACAATTTAGCAATCAGCAAACCAGTAACCACGACCTTCAATTTCGTTTATGAACAGCAAGCGCAATATTTTCGATTTATATCTGTGATGTTTGAGGAATTGAGGTAATTAGGAGCAATTTATAAGAACTAAGATGAAACTTGAATGGGGGCAAAGAATCAAAGATTAGTAGATTACCGTCATTGAAGGACGAAAAACCAATATCAAGAGCCGACCGCCGACGAGGTTTGATGGTTGCGTGCGTAGCAGCACAGGCGCCGATTGGAGGTCGGAGAAGCTAGGGAGTAGGGTTTTCAGCGTCAATGGCGGACGTTATGAAATCAAATTCATCTGGATCTAGACGGGTTTGTTAAACGGGCCTCATAGACTCATTGTTGGAAAATAGTAAATAACTAATGGGCCTTAAAAGTTTTCCCAAAGATAACTTTGCTGATCTGCCCGACTTTCTTTCTAGTGAAAAGTGATTAAAGTAATAACATTAACATTCATATGAAGTTTAGTGTTGTTTCAAATAATCACTTAGTGAGGGATGATACTTAGAGACGGATGAGATCGGTTTTATACTGGTAATATGGGTAGCGGTACTGAATCTAACGGTACGGTACCGGTAATCATTACAAATAGTAAAGAAATTTGGTATTATTTTCGTCCCGTACATATACCGGTACGGTACCATTAATCATTACAAATAGTCAAGAAATTCGGTATTAGTTTCACCTCATACCGGTACCCGTACCAAATTCCTGAAAACTAGGTACCGCTACAACGCTATTGAATATATCCATAGGGTACCGATTCGGTACGGGTACTAAATACCAAATGCTCATCCCTAACTTTGGTGTCAAAAAATTTTGGTTCTCGGTTTGCCATTGGTGTATTTAAGATTTTTTGGTTTGGTTTGGGTCGTCTTTGATTGTATCACTAGAAAGATAAAATCAAATTGAATTTCAAATGTGTAATTGAACATTTCAATTATCATTTTTATGCAATGCGATGTTTAAGAACATCTGGTTATGCTTAGATAGCACGTTTAACATGTATTCATAACACTCTATCTTGACTATTCACATAGTAAAACACGGTACATTATTATTTTAATAGCTTGAAATGTTACGTCTAGAAAATCCCAAGATAAAATTATAACTAACAGAAAAGTAATACGTATATATTCTCATTTGCTAATTGCTAATTAATTTGCTTAGACCATAGGGTATACGTAGTGATGGAAGATTGGGTGATTGTGCCACGTGGGCGTCATGTGGCAACCACTTGAAGATAGTTTTGGTGAAAATGTATAGTAATGGTGAGTGTGTGAGTGGGTAAAAAGTAAGAGAGTGAGGTGGTGTTTTATGATTGGTAGGAGGGTGAAGTTATGTATTATTGGTTGAAAAAAAAAGACTAAAGCCCCACACTCCCGTGGTGCCAACCACACAGGAGTGGACAACGCCAACTATTTCAAATGGGGGATGGTGTTGGGGCGTGATTGGTGTGGCCACGTGGGATAACCACGCCCATTCAGAGCGTGTACCCTTCAGTCTAAGTGCATAAGTAAATATGTCAAGCACTTGCAGGGGCAGTTCTGAGAACTTTAAAAAATTTTGAGGCTGGGGGCAATGACAAAAACTAGGCCTCTAAAAATGAAGTCAACAATTTTTTTATAGGACTCATGTGTTTAACGGTATCTAATTATTGACGTAATGGCTTGTGAGTATAGTCTGGTAGGTTTACTTATATTATATTTTAACGTATTTAATTGATTAAAATGAGTTTTATTCAAACTTTGAAACTTTCTAGTTGGTGTTTGTTAATGTATATGTTTTTATCTATAAAGAGATTATATATAAAATACTTGAAAATTTTGGGCGCTAAAAAAAATGAGGCCCTGAGCAGTCGTCCACCTTGTCCTCCTTTCAGAAGAGGCCCTGAGCACTTGCTAAATTTATCCTATTAATAAACCAGAAACGATAATCTAATCAATATTAGTGATAAAGAAAACATGCGAAAATGGTGATAAATATAATAATAATAATAATATAAATTAAAGTACATAACCAAACAAGAAAATTTCAATCATATTGTCTACCGACGTGTACTCTTTTGGATTAGTGTATATCTAAATCCTAAACATTTTATAAGACCACAAAATTCAATATAACAAGATATACATCATGCAAGTTCTCTCCTTTTTCCTTCCAACAAACGAAGTTGGTTTTGAATAACTGCATCTCCAAACTTGTCAAAGAGACCTACTACAACGAACGAAGACTTAGAAAAAAAAAATCAACTCTATAAGGAAGCTTTTGGTCTTCTTTTTTTATGCTACCTAAGAAACAAATGTTGTGTAAATATAAATTGAATGCAAATTAATGACCAGTTAGACTTTTAGGTCAGCAGTATCATCGTTTGAAGCTGCTATTTTCATTTTGTATATTATTTTGGGCTTTTATTGATTTAAATATATTTATTTTTTCTTATTAATGTTATATTTCCTGGTTCTTTTACTAGTGTAATGTGTGACGTGTTTAACATTATGCTTTCAAGTATCCTACCATTGCGATGTTTGTGTTTGTGTGTAAGTGTTTGGAGGAGTTAAACATTTAGAAGTGGTGTAGTCAAGTGGTTAGACCACAAGGTGTCCTCCCAATCTTTCACACTTCTCCCCACTGCCACATCAGCGTCACATCAGCTTTTTCCACTTTTCCCCATTTTTCCCCATTTCATTGGCAATCGTCCCACTTTTCCCCACTTTTCTCACTTTTCCACCTCATCACATATTTATTATTAATTTTAATTATTCT
>WOUH02000002.1:10247782-10259599 GCA_009936405.2 Stevia rebaudiana | reverse complement strand
GTTTTCTAGACTCTCACGTGCCGTTCTCTCGGCCATCTGCAAACACTCATCTAAAGAATCTGGACAATTACCGTACGTTAATTGTCTAATTGCGGACGTGCACTTTTGAAGTAAAGTAAAACTTCGATGACCCTTTGCATCATATTTTGTTTGAAAGTATTCGCAATTCATCTCCATATCTCCGATGATTTGCATAAACAAATCTCGGGGCATACGAAATCTTCTTTCAAACATTTTCGCGGTGTATGTTGGATTTGTTCATCAAAATATAGTCTAAAAAGACGGTCGTGTGATTCTACACGATCGTCAAAAAAGGATAAAACAAAATTAAACGTAACGAAATGCGATTTAGAAAAAAAAGAAACAAATTTGAAGAGGGTTAAAACTACCTTTTTGAAGAGGATCCCGTGGATTGGAGATCCATTGATAAATGCACGCCTATAGCGGTCCTTAAAGAATCATGGTTACGTCGCAATAGCTTGTCGTAACTCTCTTCTGAACTAGATGATGAATCATCTTCGTTAGACGACGACATTTTTTTGAAAAGTCGGGTGTAACAAAATGAATAAAATATGGTTAAAAAGAAGAGAAATTTTGGTGTGGATGAATGAGGAAATCGATTGGGTATTTATAGGGTCAAAAAATAAAAAAAAAAGTTTTTTTTTATTTTTTATTTTAAATATGCAACGGCTAGAAATGGTACCCCACCCTCACCCCCACCCCACCTCACCTCACCTCCAACATTCTTTTCTCGGCCCCGATCGGGGTGTTCCCACCGGTTTTCCCCACCCCGAAAACGGGGGGCGGTGTTCCCGGGTTTTACCGACTGCCACGTCAGCTTCCCCGACCTCCTCCCGTTCCCACTCCGCGTGCTCTAAGTGCTTACTATTTTTTTTCTTAATTGAAAACAAAATACATTTCATTAACTAAAACAAAATAAAATAAACTATTAGTTGCGTACAACCTATTTTTTTTTTAACGGCATGTTAGTTTATAGTACTCCATGTTAGATTAGCCCCATGCCCGAGTTCGAAATCCAGTCCCTGCAACTCAGAGATTTATCTGGGTAGCGCGCCCCCAAGGATTCGAACTCAAGACCTCCAAGGAAGTTCAGCCTAAGCCTACATCTCTCCACCTCACCTTAACCGGTTGAGCTAAGGATCATTGGTGCGTACAACCTATTACCATTCCAACTTTTAAACTAACACCTTAGGGTATTAGGAGTGCTATCGTAATAGCCTAACACTACCTTAATGAGTAGTCAATCACAAGCGACAATATCTTAAGCATCTTAATTCATCTCAAAGTACCCTAATTGATGACAACACTACCATAATACTTTAATTCAAGTATTTTTTTAATTTTGTTTTTTAAAATAAATTTTTTTTTTGTTTATTAAAATAAAATTATAAAAACTAACATTTTTTATAACATTAAAACATTACATTTTACACAAATACTAAAGTAAAGAAATAAATAAATAAATAAAAACAAAACTTCGTCGGACGAATCATAAAGTATAATTGGGTTAGCCATATGATCCATTTATTATGCAATGAGAAATTTTTTATAGTGTTTTCGGTATGAATAGTGAAAAATTATGAAATGGTGGAGTATTTGTGGAGTGAAATGTGGTATATATAAATTAAAAGAAAATTTGAAAATGTTCGATGCTCCAACGACTATAAATTTGACCGTTAACAACGTAATCAATTCGATTACTTATACCCGAAAACCTCTACCCGATTGAAGTACCCTATCCTACCCGATTTGATGATGGCGATGTAGTCGATCGGGTAGGGGTAACCGAATCCAAGTACCAGATGGCACTCCGTATAGCCTTATCCCAAGTAATCCACTGTTATTTTTAAGTTCTAAAGAGACAACGTTAAAGTATTCCAGAAACTACATTGTGCAATTGGGTGAATTGATGAGCTTGCTTTTTGAAATGATTTGTTATATTTAGCGGTTTACTTAATTTCTAGAACAAAAGGCGAAGGAATTTCACCTTCAATGTCAATTAGTATGCATGTAGTGTGAAATTTATTTGCCCAACATAAACAAGAAAAACCAAGCATATATAACACTGAAGAAAGAACTTAAGAAACAAAAAACAAAGAAAACTAAGGTAAATACTTTGAGTACACTTAAAAAATAAGCCTATTGCAACTTTTATTTGTGATAAAAAGTTGTATTAGGTGGCGTTGCATTAGACCTAATGCAACCTTTTTGTAACATAATGCAACTTTTTCTTACAAAAGGTTGCAATTTTAAAGAGTTGCATTTGAGAAAATTGTTGCATTAAGTAATGAAAATGTTGCATTAGGTCTAATATAACTCGATCCACCTAATGCAATCATTTATAATAAAAGTTGCAATAAGCTTATTGCTTATTTTTTAGTACCAAACATATAAAATCACATTACTAATTACTAATTAGACCGCCCCGTGATATAACCTTGACCCTACGTGTCTTTCCTAAAGCACAAGGTTCACAAAAATCAATATCTAAATTAGTTAGCCTTCGAAGAACTGCTCCTTATGTAGCTCAACAAGACCTTGATTGCTAACGTGAGTACGTGACCAATTTTATTACGCCATAACATAGCAGAATTCTAAACCAAGAGAGTAAATTTTGAGATAAATCAGAAATGTATTTACCTCTAACAGTTTCACTTCTAAACCACCTGCAGTTTTTATAAGGATGGTTCCTAGACCCTTAATTTATCTAGGCATTTAACGAAAGTATGTTTGTTAAAGTAGCATTAAATGAAAAACAAAAGTTCAGACATAAGAGTAACATTAGTACACTGTTCTGCCTGAGAACTTGTCAGCAACTTCAAAGACTTCTTCTGTTGATATATCTTCTGGTGTACTAGATCATCAGAAGAACTTGGACTTGTTAGAGTAGAAGACATCTGAATCAGTATATGTTTTGCTAGCATCAGCCTTTCTCGATTCTACACTTGACTTCAATATTTTCTAATTTTAACACTAATTTGTTAAATTCATTAGTATGATACAATATTTACTTATCTTTATTCATTCATCTGTAAAGTAGCAATCACTTCTTAAACTAAAGTTGATTAGCCAATGACTTTGTCACGCACAAACCTTCCAACTTCGTCCACACTTCGACTGTCGTGGTTTCTATACAATCCTCCCTTAAAACGTTACCACTGAGACTACGCATAATTGCACTATGCTCTTTCTCCATCTTTTTTCGGCAGAAATGCTGGTATTCTTTCCCCTGGCGAGTGCATCCACAATTCCTTGGTTAACCAAGAATGCTCTCATCTTCATTCTTCCCGTCGAACTTCTCAAATTTTTGTTAATATATATATTTTTTTAGGAACTTTCAAACTTTGTTGACACCATCGTATTTTTTCAGTTGAGTCACCTGCTTTGCAATAGAGCCAATTACCGTAACTCTGATACCACTAACTGAAATATAACGATACTAGAGAATCAAATTAACAATTGGAATCAAATATTATAAAACTCTCTACTACTTCTAAAAATCAAATGAATACAAAGAAAAACAAGGAAGTTTATCCGACAGAGTTTGAATATTTGAGATGTTTACCTATTTAAACCTAATTTAACTACTTAACTAACTAATAACGAGTAATTGTAAAATGAGAGATGATACCACTGAACTATATTTAACTAGACACAAATGCATAAAAACTATTTGTTGAATGTTGACCATATTAGACTTTGCAGCATCACTAAACTTCCCATTCTTGTTAACATAAAAATGAAAATCAAAGAACCAACTTGTTTTGATTTGCCTAGACATGAACTTGTATTATCATGACTGACCCGTCCTTGTTCTTGTGTTCACTTCTTTCTTCAAACTTCAATAAAAAATATATAATCATGCAAGATTTTTACCTTATGTACTCAGCCAATGCATGCAAATCTTAACTCGTAGTTTTTTTATGGGAATAACTCTTAAAATTTATGGCTTCGACTAAGGCATTAGTTAAAGGCGACAAAGATGATAAGAACGAGGGGGCGAATGATAATATGGACTAGTTTTATTTTCAATTATTAGTTTTATAGTTGTGATCGAATTTAATTAGACAACATATATGGAAACATATTAGTTGTATCGTTGATTAAAAGCATGGCTACAAAAAGGCATTAGCGACGTTGCTAGCGACAACCTATATATGAGCAACGTACTTTTTTTTAAATAGTAATTTAGGTTATTGAATGTGTGTAATAGGTTTTGTTTGTGAAAAAAATGGAAAATAGTAAAACTCCTTTTGGGAATGACGGTTTCTCTATAAAAAAAAAATGGCCATTTCATATTAACAAAGAAGCTCCTATTGGGAATTGGGGTTTCTGTTTTAGACTCAAATGTTCACTTTTTACCCCTACTTAATATGCTTTTGACATTTATTTTAAAAGGTTTTGTTAAAATTATTTATAAAACCATTTTTTTAAACTTTAACGTAAATTAATGTAAGTTGATGGTTCTTTTTTAACGTTTTGAATTTTGTGGTATGATAAATTTTACGTCATTTTTTCAAACGAACATAACCTTTGTTTGTTGGTTATTCTATGCAATAGATGTGAACTCCTAAGTAGTGTTTTTGAGCTTTTTTTTGTTAAAATCTAAAAGAAAGTTGCCTCTTGTTATTTTTCAAAGTCATTTGTGTTGTTTCATAAAGATAAACATTTTCAAACACAATCTAAATATAATAAAATAATAATTGATTTAACTACACAGAACTTTTGGTCAATTCCATCCATAGTGATCAATTTAACTACACAGAACTTTTGGGCTTGCAAACCCTCGCCGCGAACATGCTTGGCCTCGGTCAATTCCAAACACATTCTCAGTCTTTTGAACAACCATGTCACAGCTTCTCAAGCTTACAACAGTCCACTTCTCAGCCTTTTGAACAACCACGTCACAGCTTCTCGGCCTTCCATTCATTTACTATGACGCAAAATGAGGGACCGCCGCAGTTTATAAATTTCCCAGCAATTCTTATAGAGTTTGATTATCAAACAAGTCAAAATATGACTTACCAACAAAGCCGTCCAAACGTGGAATCCCAAGAAGATACCTCTCAACAAGTGGTGGAAGAACGACCTCGCCGACAAAGATTTGGGAAGGGTTGTGGGACGGAGGCCATTCGTAAACATCGTTTATGTACTTACAGATTCTTTTAATTAATTATATTTAGATTGTGTTTGAAAATGTTTTCATTTATGAAACAACGCAAATGACTTTGAAAAAATAACAACACGTAACTTTCTTTTGAGTTTTTAACAACAATGTTCAAAAACAATAGTTAGGGGGTTCATATATATCGCATAGGATAACCAATTAACGAGAAGTTTGGTCCGTTTGGAAGAGTGACGTAAATTTTATCGTACCACAAAATTAGAAACGTTAAAAAACCTACCAACTTACGATAAATTTACGTTAAAGTTAAAAAAATGGTTTTATAAATAATTTTAACAAAACCTTATAAAATAAATGTCAAAATCATATTAATAAGGGGTAAAAGTGAAATATTTGAGTTTAAAACAGAAACCACAATTCCCAATAGGATCGAGCTTCTTTGTTAATGTGAAATGACAATTTTTTTTTGTATAGAAACCGTCGTTACCAATAGAAGTTTCACTATTTTCCATTTTTTCACAAAAAACCTGTTATCCACCTTAAATAACCCAAATTACTATTTAAAAAAAAAAAAACTTTCTAAGCCGTGATATTTCAGAAAAGCAAAGTTATTGTTCCCAAACATTGCAAAATGGCATGTATACTAAGTGAATAATTGGATAAAACCTTTAATAAGTGAATAAAAACTTTATTGGGATCCACTTTTAGACAGCAGAATATGGGGAGAGCTTTCAAGAATTGATTTCCACAATAACTGTAAGTATAGTATGATCGAATTATCGTATTTCTACCAATCTTGCAAAATCGGCCTTTAAGGGCTAGTACTCCAAGCAGGAGACGATTTTATGCTATTCTGAGGAGGTCTAAGGATTTAGTCAAAGTCAGCATTTTAAGGAGGTACAAAGTATGTGATATTGTAAGGTATGTTTCCTTTTGATTTAGAGTAAATTACATTTTTTTTCCTTTATGTTTGCACCGATTTTCGGTAGATGTCTTTTACCTTCAGAATTGATGGAAATCATCCTTTATGTTTTCAGAATTACCCGCCTTATCCTTTAACTTACATCCGTTAGATTTTTCAGTTAAATTAGTCATGTAGTTTTTGGTTTTCTTAATTACATTTTTAACTTACATCCGTTAGATTTTTCAGTTAAATTAGTCATGTAGTTTTTGGTTTTCTTAATTACATTTTAACTGGAAAATCTAACCAGCATTAGTCAAAAGGATAAAGCGTGTAATAGTTTAAAAAAAAAAAAAGAGGATGATTTCCAAAAAAATTGAAGGTAAAGGACATATGGTAAAAATCAGTGCAAACATAAAAGACGAAATGTGTAATTTACTCTTTGATTATTATGATTATATTTGGGCATAGTTGAATGTGATTCTTGATTTGAACATGTATTTTATTATATATTAGTAAAGTTATCATATTTGGAATACATATAATCTTTGAAAAATAAAGTTATTGATAATTTAGCATATCCGAGTACTCCCGAATACTTTCCGAGTACTCCCAACTCCCTATTCGACAGACCTGAGAGTGCCTATCGAATTTTTCAACATTGATTCCTACAATAAAGTATAAAAAAAACCCCACAAAACTTATCATCCATCTCCTTATCATGTCACACTCACCCACAGAGAGATATGTTTTGCTGGAAAGTATCATAAATTATTTATTCATGGAGGAGCTTTAAGGAAGAACATGAATCATGTGTTTCCGGTAATACACTTAATTACTGTCCGTTAATCCATCTTTAATTTTCTACCTAGCTATCTTAGATACAGCTTTGAAATAAAACTAATATATACTTACATGTTTCTCAACCAAAATCCAATCCTAACCTCTGCCTACATTATTTACACTACCGATCTTTCAAGACCCAATTTAAATTAAACTCCATCAAATAAATCCATCCGTTTCTTTCCCTGTGAAGAACTTAATTATGGGGTACAATTCAACAACGGAGTATCTCGATCTTGTAGATGAACTTGTAGATGACTACAATATTCCTAATAAAATTATCTACTCGTTGCTGCTTTACGTGAAGCCTTTGTACCAATCAGATGTGGCAAACAAGTACAGTGCACCTATGTTTTGGATCGGGGTGTACATTGCGTTCGCATCTCTGGTTTGCATCCTTGCTATGGTGGCTGATTTATTACATGGTTTACGTAGAAGAAAGCTATGCTTCCCGTGCAAATATTTTAGAATGAATGCCACTTTTCTCATTGTAATATTTGTTGCAATGAAGCTATCATTGGATCTTAGTGGTGCGATACCTGGTGATATTGATCAAGCGGGAAAGCTAGGAAGCTTGGCTTTTATGTGCACCATGATGGCTAATTTCTTGCCATGTTTATCAACCATGGACAACAAAGAACTTTTGTCAAACATCACTGCTTTGTGTGTTCTTGTAATCACCTTGGTTGTAACTGTTGGCTTTCAAATACAAACAGGTGTTGTTTCCTATGATAAAGATGCCACTGTTTTTCAGATTATTACATCCACATATGATGTTGAATCACTCGGCATAACTGAACAACGCCATACCATACTTGCCACCATCTACGTAACGCTGTTACTTGTGTTGTTAACATTACATGTATGCTCATCTGTAGCTATTTTGAAATTCAAAATGATTATTGAATTGAAGTACCAACAAGGCCATATTAAATCTTCAAAAGACATCCAACAATCATCAGGAGAATTACTGTCAGTTGAGAAGCTACAAAAGCATGTAAGCAACCATTGGATCATGGCAGAAAGTAGCAGCCCTCAATTCAAAACAGCTTGTTTTCCTACAACATCTGTTTCTGGGGTATTATGTGTTTTAGTCATTGTCTTACAAGCGCTTACTATGTACTGGATTATTGAAGCTACTTTGATAAACGACTATAGTTCAAATTATAGTTGGTCAATGATAATAATTCTCATAGTACAATCTATCGGAGTTGTGATTGGTACAATTGCACCGATTTGTAGATGTTTTGCATTTTTAAGCTTTAAAGTGTCCTACAAAATCATTTCAAACAATTTTAAGGTTTTTAAGGTAGAAAGCTACTGGACTTACAAGTTATATGAGTGGAAACGTGCTGGTGTAAAACTCCCATTTCGTAGCCACAGTCTCAAGGTGGTCATCGAGGAATTGAAAAGATTAATTTTCAGATTTTGTATTGAATTTCAAGAGGGAGTTGTGATGGTATGCAAGATAGTAACCTTGATCCCATTTTCCTTTATGATATGTGTCTTATATGGTTTGAAGCATGTGAGGGCCATGTTTAGTTCATCGGGATGCAAGACGGAGAAATTGGAACCAAATAAAGATCTTTGCCCATATGTTTTGCAACTTGAAGATGAGATGGAGCTTGCTGATAGAACACTGGAACGTCTTTCAAAATATGTGAACCAGTTGATCCAAAAGGGCGAAAACAACCAACCAAGTAATCTCATGAAGCTGATTCTAGAAAACTCTTCTAGTGATTTCCAGGGAGTTAAAAAGTATGATCACATTGATCATGATGTTCCATCAAAATTGGAATATCAAGATTGTTGGAGATTACCGGTAGTAACCCTAACAACCATCGCGTGTTCTCTTCCAACAATTGGCAAGAAGGAAGTTACTAGCTTGTTGAAAAGTGTGAAGGAGGGTCTAGTATACGTCAAACTTGTGGAAGAAAACCTCAATGCTACCAATGAGTATATAAGCACTCAAGAGGCTGCAGAAACTTTGTGGCAAGAAGTTGATGACAACCACAATTGGTTAGGATACAAGTTGCAAGACCCTGATTTTCAAGACATTAAAGCTGTACAAATTCTTGAGTGGTTCATGGATACAGCTAATAACATAGTTTACACTGAGGACTTAAATAATGATAATATTGGAGGCCGAAATGAAAATTCCAAACAAGAAGGAGAAAGTAAGGATTGCATTAGCAGGTCTATTTGTGCAAACTCAATGTATCGTATTACAAAAACAATCCTGCTTACATTCCAAAACAACATTGATGAAAAGGCTAACCAAAAAGAACTATTCGATAATTTATCATCAATGATTGCTGACATCATGGGCGCTTGTCTTACCAACTTACCACAAGTCATAACAATGAAATGCCACACTAGTGTGATAGAGAAAAGGGAAGGTTGTGTCAAAGATGCAGCTGAACTTCTAGGAGCGACTACACGAGTAATCAAAACCCTTCAAGATCACGACGTTCCACGCATGAATCCAAGTGACTTGCCGTTTTTCGACAAATGGCGTGCCTATTTAAGGGACCCCTAAATCCTTGATAACCATTTGGTTTTTCAAGTAATAAAGTAAGTTGAATTCCTAAAATGTTAGTCATGTTTAATTATTTTTCTTCTGTTAATTTCCACCTATTGAACGTAGTTATATTATCACTTGAGAATATGAATCGCAGTGTCAAGCTAATATGTTTTTCATGGGCAAACACGTTTACTACTCAAAGTAATCAATCAGACAATCATGAATAAGAATGAGATCGAATATGCTCCTTGAAGAATTTTATTTGCACAATTAGCAACCAGAAAGTACGATGACCAAGTCCCTGGTTTTCATAATTTGTACTATTTCCTAGTTTACTAGCTTGTAAATTGTTGTCAGTTGATCAACATTTGGTTTTTGGTGTAGTTTGAGGAATGTTTTAATGTATTTTCTTATGGGTTTGTTTTTGTTTACTCTCTGCTGTTCATCGTGCTATATAATTTACTTTAGTTATTATTGGAACCCAAAAATTCAAACACAAATAATACAAAATGGAATACTCATTTATGCCTCTACAACCGGCCAACGATTCTAGGACATGCAAGGAAAAAGGAAAATACAAATTATAAGTATCTAATCACCATACATTTTTTTAAGTATACTAAGAGCATTTACATTTGGTTCTCTATAATTTATGTGAGTGAAATCTTTATATTATAGAGATACTATAATAGTGGTTGTGAGTAAGAAGATATATATAGATAAACTCATGAAACTAGTAAATATAGAGAAACACTGTTCATTAAAGTAAATTGGAGAGAGAAAAATGTAGTGATAAATGTATAAAAAGAATTATTTAATTGAATAGGAAAAAGAAAAAAATATTATTTAATTGAATATGAGAGAGAAAAGTAGCGATAAAGGTATAAAAAATTATTATTTAATTGTATTGGAGAGAGAAAATGTAGTGATTTTTAGTGAATTATAGAGATAAAGATGTAGATATTGATGTGAATGCTCTAACTCAACTAATGGGTTTTCTCAATGGAAGATTTTGGGTTCGACTCTCACATGTAATAATATGCTCCTAGTTGAGTTAGGAGGTATTTCCAGTTATTGATATCAGATGAATTTACTCACACATATAAGTCTATTTTCTCTATTTTATCGTAACTCAACATATATGTTTTTTCTAGATTTCACCTAAATTTTTTGAGTGTTGCTTTAAAACGGCTATATGGTAACTAAAAATTTAAATAAATTCTATTCTATCTATTTCATTAATCACATCCAAATTTCTTAACCACATCTAAATTTCAGTTAGTTTATGAAGCCGACCCACTTGAAGAACCATTTGAAAGTCTTGGATACATTTGTTTGTTTTTAAAATAATTTTATTTTATATTTTGTAAGTAAGAATCTACTGCAAGTTTTGGCTGCAAGTAACATGTGACAACCCGTAATTTCAGGTTACTAACCTAACCTTACTACTATGTGATTATTATTTGTTATGACTTATATTATGTGTTATATGTTTAATTAGGACTAATTATATGTATTTCACAAAGTGCACAAAGTATATAAACACAAAACAATAAGTAATTCGGTAAACTGTGAATTGTCGGATTACGTACTGACATTTATGAACAAACGTTGGTGAACCTAAAACTAATCATTTCTAAGCTTAATATAAGTATAGAAATCATATAACAAAAGTCTAGATAGTAAAACTTACGTTTAAGACAAAAACGACAACAAACGGATGAACGGATGAAACGACAACAAAAGTCTAGGGCCTAGTAGTCTATTATTAGTATTGGTTTGGGCTACAAGAGCCCAAGAGCCCATTAGAAGGCCCATCGCCCAAGGTGAGATGAAAGGATGTCTTAAGAGCTAACTATGGTAAGGTTTAATTTAAGAAAACTTCATCTTCCTTCTCTCTTCTCTCTTCTCTCTCCCTTGCGCCGATCAGCCATCCACAGCCCCTAGACCACGAATTTTGCTTCATTTGATCAAGTATTCAAGTGCTTTGTGGAAGATTCAGGTGGTATAATCATCTATAGTGGTCAATCGCGCATTCTATCCGTTAAAATCTCAAAATCAAGTAAGTAAACAATTTCAAGTAAAAATGGTCAAATTGCAAATTAGAGATCTTGAAGCTTACTTTGATTTTCTAGAATCTTCGTTGTTGGATGTTTGAATGTTATAATGATTGATATGGACTTAGAACATGTTCAAATGGATAGAAAAACAATCAATTTCATGTTTTGATGCAATTTGAAAAATTAGAGTTCTTAATGATGAACACAAATTGGGGATTTTTGATTATGTGTTAGGAATATGAAATTGATGATTCCTATAGTCTTACATGATGATACTAAACATGTTTGAATGATGAAATGCATGATAAACATATAGGAACATGGTTTTGAAAAATTAAAGTAA
>WOUH02000002.1:10197099-10207822 GCA_009936405.2 Stevia rebaudiana | reverse complement strand
TGGGGGCGAGAAAGAGTTCGACGAGACGGTTTCAACGCCGCTAAAATGAACTCAATCGGGGTCCGTCTGATACCCTCCATACGCCTCCTTAATATAAGGATCCTCCTTAAGATAACTCACCCTATAAAGATAATCCTTATATTAGGTACTGTTTGTTTTTCAGGGGTAAAATGTCTTTAGTGTGCGAAACACATCTGCAGACATTTGAAGAAGAAGAGGTAGACCAAACCTCTGCGATCTGCAAAAAAGACTGTTTGTTTTCTAAGGTATGCAAACTGACAAACCTCATACCAATTTTCATAGCAAATCATAACTGGGCTTAATACAAGGCCTGGTTTCAAATTATAACTAATGTAACAACATTTTCTTAAGCAATTATCCACTTGTTTAAGGCTTTTCGAATCTTATTCTTCTATTAAACTCGATATATACAATCATTGGGCCTTATAACCCTTCGGGGAAACGCGATATATTTAAAACAACCCATCAAGTCTTTTCCAAGGTTACCCAATTACAAATATTATACAAAAACATAAAAAGAAAATCATACAAAATCCACAAATTATTTAACAGATGGTGAGCCCAGAGGAAAACGTGACCCCAGCCATGTTTGAGCCCTGCATCTTGAACTCAGGTAGAAGTTGCAAAGCCCATTTTGACTTTTCAAAGTCAAAGCTAAGCCAAATAATATCCCAAACACCCTCAAAATTTGACATCAATATTGCCCCAATTGTCCCATCTCTTTCCTCCAAACAACCCATCATAACCCCATAAGGCTTCTTAATTTCATCAATTAGCCCATTTGGAACCCTTGAAACAAAGGCCCATTGTCTTCCATTTGAGCCCAACCCCCATAACTCCACACCTTTTACAACCCTAATACCTCGATTCGCATCATCGACGCTTTCGGGCCCTGATCGAACAATCAGCATCCGTCCATCACCGTAGATGTGTAACCGGTTGATCACGCTCCCCCAACTAAATCCAACGGCTAATTCCCCATCATCAACGATGCCTGCGAATATCGGTTCTACAACCATGGGCTCATTTACGTCAGACCCAACCGAAATTAAAATACTTCTCCTCGGCCCATTTGACGCACTTAGAAATATACGATTCGGGACGTTATTGTTGATATGCGACGAATTTATGACGCTCACACTTGCTATTGTTGTCTTCCATTTGTTTGTCCTAGAATCATACTCGAACAAAGTCGGGCTATTATTAACCATCTCCGCAAACAAAAACCGAAACTGACCCGAACCCAATGGGTCCGCTAGTAATTTGATACCGGACCGTCTCCATGATGACGTGCCACGTGGGCCCAATGGGCTATGAGGTATTTTTCTAACACTTTTAGTCATGGGATTAACAGAAATAACTTCTCGGCTACAATTTAAAGCAAAAAGGAAAAAGTTGCCGGAAGCCGTCAAGAAATAAAGATCTTCACCGGGAGGAATCTCCGGTTTTAATATATCTCCGATCATCACTTTAAACCACCGTTCCGACGACCGTGAAAACCCGTGAATCACCACCGGATCACGGTGCCACCTCTTCTTGTATACAAACAGCCACGTGGAGGAGCTTGATCGGAGATTATAATCACGGCAGAAATCTTGATCGGCGATCACCGATGTAATGAATTTGTTGACCGATTTTAAGTGAAAGATGTCCGGTAAAGCTACCCGGATGAATATGAAGTGGATGAGTTCCGACGGTAGGAGGCTGAAACCGACGGTGGTGGAATTTGACCGGATTTCCATGTAAGTTTGATGGAAAAAATTATGTAGTTTGTTGTCATAATGGTATTAATATATTTGTTGGATGGATGAAGTGGGTCTTACACTCTTACGATTAAAAAAATAAAAAAAAAGAGGGTAACATGTGGCTAAAAGTGTCGTATTGGAAAAGATTGAGGACTAGTTTCAGCTGAGTACATTTGTTTAAAGACTTCTACATTTTAATCACAAAAGTTATGTCTCCATCGTACGAAAATAATGTATCTTTTCGGTCACTTTTATCTCGGTTCATCTGTTTCTCATAATCATATTCATTGAAGAATTAATTATTAAGTTTTTTCTGAGGCGAATTTCATTAACAACCAAGTGTCGGCTAGCAAGTCACTAAAAAGTCCATATAGTCTAAAACAAAAACATCAAGACGTCAAATTACACCATGAAATTAATCTGACATCAACTGTTCCACTCAAAGGAGTGAACTTTTGCTCTGTTCTTAACCAAAGAAAACATATTGTCTTAATGTTGTTGGTGATGTTATGGATGCGAATTGGTCGTTTTTCGTACACCTTCTTATTTATTTTATTAAGAGAATTTATGCATTATCCAACCCATAGTACTAACGAATAGTGTTTGTTTTGGTGTTTAGAAGCTCACAAATTTGTTATCCTTTTTTAAATGAAGACTTCTTAGGATGTCACATGTCATAGATATTTCTCACCCTAACATGTTTAGCTATAGATTATTCTTTCATCCAGAACCAATGCCTTCGAGTTGATACTATTTGCAAGTTGCAACAGGTGTTCATAGTTTGATTTTGATGATTTTGGGTCATCGTGATCTACCTTTTTAAATGTTGTAAAACAAAAGTAATTGTGGAAAATAAAATCAAACTATGCCATATTATTACTAATAGTTTGGTTTAACAATTTAGGTTTGTTGGGCCTTGCAATTAAAAACTTACGTACGTTTTGATGAAACTAAAAAGTGATTTTGCTCCTAGACTTAAACTTGAAAACAGACTTCCTTGTTTAGAGAAATTCGATCATGTGTTTATTCTAACAGAAACTAATTATGCATCCAAGTGAAACATAAAAAACTACATAGCCCAAAATTTTACTATCTTGTTCGGTGTTTTCAAGTGGGAGTATAAACCGTAAACTAAATCGCACAAAACATTTTGAAAATTCCTATTAATACGAAAAATAAAAATAAAAAAAATTAACCAACAAACCAAACTTGATGAGTGATAAGGGTGGTTTCACGATTTCATAAGCTGTTTTGACTTTTGAGTCTGAGTCTTTCTTGTAGTTTGTGCATATCTCCCGTTTAGAAACAACTATATTATATCCCTAAACTTTTCATGATATTAAAAAAAAAAAGGAAAAATAAACACAAAAATGGGGTGTGTACCGAAATGCAAAAGCAAGTTCCAATATACAAAAGGATGTTATATCCTCTCAAAGTTGAAGGACTGTAGAAGTAAATAGTACTAAACAAAAGTCTACAAAAAAGGTAGCAAGTAGGCAGCGTCGTCGTTTCATTAAAAAAAATGAATGGTCGAGATTGCACGCGTGATGAAAAAGACAAAATTGGTACACAGTGACTAGGCTTGTTATTAAAAAATACTTATAAAGTCAAATATTCACGAGGGCCCACTTCATGTTTCTTGTAGGATTCGATTATGCACTTATGGAGTGTAAAAATATAAAAAACGACACTAGCGTTTGTTTAACCTTAATCCTTGAATTATATATATTTATTTGAAGTATATTTGAATTAAATATATCAATTATGAAGCCGAATAATTAAATAACTAAAGCTGGGACTCTGGTATTTATAAAATATATAGTTGGATAACATACGTATTAATATAGACAACAAAGTAAAATAATTATATCATTATACATATATATATTTTTTTTGTTGCGATGACCGATTGGCCAATACGTCTTCGAAGAAAAATCCATACATTAACCACACCACATATAAAATACTTCAGCTTTAATATGTTTTAAGACCTTTACACATTATATGTTTAACACTTTTATTTAAATATAGTTCGTATTTTTCATAAACAAAGGCATTATTAATACATGTAAATAGTTATAACAATTTTAAGAATACTCAAGTTAAACGCACATTTCGTTCTATGCCGTTTTAATATTTTAAACTAAAAATAAAAAGTTGCATGTTTCTTAAACAATAGAGTTGTTAAACAAATCCATTGTAGCACTTTTAGAAAACAAAATGAAATACGTTAACTAAAAACGTCAAATATTATATACTGTAATGTCTTTTATACCATTTTTATAATCGTCTAATTACAATTTATATATAAATAATGTTGTATTAGGGTACCCTGTTGTATTATTGCTAATATTTATGAGATTTTATATACTTTACTACATTTATCATTAGCTTACCATTACATGCGTTAATGGTAGATTTATATATGGTAGATTTATATTAAATGAGACCTTAAAAAGGTAAAAAAAAAAAAAAAAGTAAAAATTTAATCATTAATCAATGGATATTATTAAAACAAGTTCATGAAGATATTTTACGAATGATTACTATTTTTTATTTATTTTTTATCAATTTTCTCATTTTGTTTGAATTTTAATAACTTTTGCATACGACTTTTTAAATCAAATATATATACCATAAAAACAAGTATGCTGTTATTAAAAAAATACTTTTTTTTTTCATTGTGTCTAAGTTGATAGAGGGGATGAATATAAGGAATGGTTTATGTGAAGTTTTTGAAAGATAAGCAAATTATATTTTATAATAGAATGTGTGTTTTAGTTAAGTTATGTGGTAAAAATAATCGATTTTAAATGCTCTGTATGCTCTAACATGTGACATGTGACACTAAACTAATAATTTCTAAATTAAATAAAAATGTTAATATTAATTTATGAGTAATGCAATTTAAATACAAAATAAGGCGTGAAAGTTGCCGTCACTATACGATGAACTAAAAAAAACCAAATACAAAAGGATAAAGTATATAGAAACACAAACAAAAGGGTCATGCAAGCTCGAGTCAGTAATCCACCAATTTGACAATTTGTATGAAGCTCATCCGTAAACAATTTTATTAACTGTTCTCTAAGAACCACCGCAAGGCTATTGTCAACGACAGTTTTTACTGGTTTGTTAAGAAAATAATATAAAGATAAACTTCAAAACTCACGAATGGCTTTATTATTTATTTTTCTGTATCTGTATCTGTACAATCTAATAAATCAAACATTTTTATACACGTGTCCGTTTAGTAGGGCCTCTCAAATAATGAAATCCAAAAATTTGATTAGCAAATAGTAAAAATTTAACAATTATGAAATATATTTTAAGATATTATGTAACTGAAATCTTTTTATTATCGAACAACTTTTAGTTGTAACGTAAGAGTAGGTCACTTGAGTAAGAGCAGACATCATGAGTCGAGGGTCTCTTTTGGAGCAGCCTCTCTATTCCTACGGGATAGAGGTAAAACTTGTCTTCATCGTACCCTCCTCAGACCCTACCTTTAGGTGGGATATACTGAGTAAGATGATGATGATGATGATGTACGTCACTTGAGAGGAGCTCTAATTACTCTTAAAAAGGGAGATCTGGAGCTCTATGAATTAAATGTAAATTAATTTAATTTCATTTAAAGGAAATGGTAACATAAAAAAATATTATTTACATTTTTGTAAATTATTTTTTGTTTTTTAACGGAAACACACACATGTATATTTATACTCGATCCTAAACTACTCCACATCCATGTATAGTAGGACTTGAATCCTAGAACTCTACAATAAAGAGTATGCATCTTAACCAACTTGAAGTAATAAGTTCCTATTATATATATTCAGTGAGATTTATTTTAATTACTTAAAATCATTAGTATTTAATAGGAGACAAAATTAATATTTAACATGAGAGAAACGATAAAATAAAATATGATGAGCCCTGTAACTATCTCATATGTCACACTAAAATATAATTTTTTAACATCAGTTTTGTTCTACTAACATCACCAACGTTGCACTTGTAAGAACTTAAACACAGTGACTTTTATATAGAAACATCCTACCACTAAAACCATTTATAAGATAGTATGTATATTTCATATCATGATGTTTTTCGTTTATAAAATAGATGTCATGAGCCGACGATTCGACGAATATTTTTTGTAGCTCTTGAGTGCCACTGGGAATTAAATCATAATTCTTTTGTAGCTTTTGGACAGCATGTACCGACCAATTCTTTATTTATTTTGTTTTTATGAAATGGGTTAAATCATGCCTTGTCATTTTTTATTTTACTTAATCAACTTTTTCTATAAAAATAATAAGATGTTTTAAAGCTAACACATCGACGAGAATGAACTTATTATGATTATAATTTATAATATATCATAATATAATACATATTAAATTAGATTATTATCCTTGAATTGTTAGTATATATAGTTACTAAAAGCATCAAACTGAATATATTATGTAAATTATCATATATGATGATTAATTCAGAATGTCAAATACAAAGCATACTCAAATCTAACAAAATAAAGCAGGAAAGCATGCATAGTTGAGGCTGTTTTGGACTTTGCAAATTAAATGAAAGGGAAAATCACCAAAATAACCAAGTTGATCAAAAATTCACCAAAATAACCATCAGGCTCTAAGGGTGCCTGATGGCGGGTGTCAGGCAAAATTTTTGTCCAGGAACCAGCTGGCTACAGGGCTGCTTGATGTATAGAATCTGGCAAAATGTTTGCCTGATGGATACAATCTAGCAAAATGTTTGCCTGATGGATACAATCCGGCAAAATGTTTGCCTAGTGGATGAAATCTGGCAAAATTTTTGCCTGGTTGATGGAATCAGACAAAAATCTTGCCTGATAGATGGAATCCGGCACCTCTACAACCGACTGGTTTTTTGGCAAAATTTTTGCATAATTCTAGCCATCAGGCACTCTTGGAGCATGCTGGTCATTTTAGTGAATTTCTGTTTAAGCTGGTTATTTTCCTGATTTTCCCTAAATGAAAATGAGAAAATGCCTACGGCTCAAAAAAGGTTGCTGCCAATTATTTTTTAATGCATGTTAATGTATTTTGAAAATCTTTAATGACAGGAATTTAAAAACAAACAATCATCTATATCCAAGATAATTGAAGATATCAAGTCAAATGAATTCCTATGGGGATGAAAATGAAATTTATAACATTGAGAATGGTTTCATCGGTGCGTAAGTGTAAATCAGAGGTTCTTGTTTCTAGCTTCTTTCCGTGTGCGACTTTCTTAAATTTGAATAAAAGGTTGTTTTCACCGTCAAACAAAACTTGGAAAATACATAATCATATGGGTAAAAAGTTATTTTTACATGTTAGAGGTACAAGCCCCGTATAAAACAAAAAAAGTGAAAAACTTGCGGTTAAAATAATTCTGTAATTATACAGGTAAGCTATTCAAGTCTTAAAGACGGAAACGGTTAAAGGTGGACAAAATTTGTTAAAACTTGAAACGTTTGGAACGAAAATTGTTAAGACTTAAAACGTTAGAAACGCTTTTAATTAATGATGGACTAAAACTGTTAAGTATTAGAAACCTTAACGATAAGAAGTGTGGTTTACTCTTTTAAATATACAAGATAAATACTTAATTAGATAATAACAAATTTAATTAATATTGAAATTTAAATGTATTTTATAATTTAAGATAAAATAAAGTTTAAAATCTTTGAAGAAAGTTATAGTATTATCATATGTCATTATTTGAAATCATTTATTAAAGTTATATTTGTTCACCAAAGCTCGTAATAATTTTGTTTTTGTCATATGCTCCATTTTAAATCTATGTCAATAAGATTAAAACTCTCGAACATAAATAACTTGTTATTAATTTACATGTTAAGGTAGTGGGTTTAAATCTTTTAGCTAGTAATTTTTAAGTGCAAGTAAAAGGGTTTTACATACTAGATAGTTTCCTCTTGAGACATCGTTCATCCATGATCCACCACGAACGTCAAATTAATACTTAATAGTAAACGTTAATTTTGTCTTTGGTGTGAATTCATTACGAAGAGCATGCCTAATAATAGACTTTTTTAAAGAGTACAAGAACAAATGATGTTTTATATTTAACGTATGATGTTCTGATTTCTTATTTTTGGTGAGCATGTTGTCATCGTAATAAAGATAACATCGTGCCTAAAATATATAACATCATTTGATATTTGCATCTTTTAGATATATATATATTTTTTGTTTTGTAAATTTTAACCATTGTTTTATATTCTTATATCATAAAAATATTTCTTTGATTTTGTAAACTTGATTCATTCTTTAAAAAAATAAAGCGGTTGTACAAAAGTAATGTAGATATGTGAACATAAAGTGAATGTGCGAACGTGTTATATGGTTGTAGATGTAAAAACTTGAAGATGGAATATACATTCATTTCAAAGATAATTCTTTCTTTTTTTTTAACATCAAATTTTTTCACCCTTTTTGTCTACTATATTACTTGAACCGTCAACTTATTTTAGATTGAGACACCTTTGACAAACACCTTATACCATTGGGACAAATGCCAAATGATAGATAATTCTTCTTATGTTCTAATTAATGATATGATTGAGTTTGAAACTGATGAGATCTTATCTTAGGGTACAAGGAGTACTATTCAGCTACTTCAATCGACTATTATTGTGGATCGGTTACATGGGCACCACTATCATCGGGTACTCATCGGGTATGGTTGGTCGGTTACTTTTAACCGAGCAGGCTACTCTGCCATTCACCCATTTTCTACTGTAAAAAGAGAAAAGTTGGAGGGTAGTTAAGAGGGTACCATTGCCACTATAGATGCCCCTTTGGAGGGTAGTTAGAACATTTGATGTAACATAATTTGATTGGGTAATTAAGGAAGGTACTTTTGTTTTGAAGGGTACCACTTCCTCCACCCTTACCCTTAGGCCGTATGTAGTGGGGCGTGGTGGGGGCTTCAACGCCCTTGAACACCAAAACGGAGGTCGCGTGGTGGGGGCGTGGTGGGCCACGGCGTGGAGAGGGAAGGTTGGGTTTTTTTTGTTTTTATTTTTATTTTTCAACTAATCATAATATACCACCTCACCCTCCTAATTTTTACCAATTTCTCTATCTACCACTCACCCATTACACCCATTTTCCACCACTCCTCTCTTCTGCATGACACTGACGCGTCATAACTCACCCATTCTCAACGCCCTTACCACTAAGCATGGTCTTAGACACATGGTTAATTTGAAGAGTCTTTTATCTTGAGATCAGTTATAATCTGACATATGTAGCCATTTGTTCATAGTTTTAGGCGGACAGAGAATGAGAGACTAAAAGCTTATGAAAAGGACATAAAATGGCAATTCATTTCTTCTCTCTTATTTTCACAAATTTTATTATCCAGTCAATAAACGGCCCCAAGAGTGGGTTGAATTGTCCCTGTTATCAACTACTCCCATATGATCACTTTCAGATTCATTATAATGACTTTAGCAAGTCATATAATCAAGCACACAAAAGAAACATTTACATGTGATGACAATATGTTATTGGGTTATGCCCTTATCCAATAAAATTACCAACCCTCTAAATAGGGTTTTACGGTTTAGTTATTGTGATTGGACAAACATCACGGTTTTAGTCCGAAAGAATAATTGTTTTTTTATCATCCACTAGTTTGATGTTGATACTAAAATAAGTATTTAGAATTTCCGCATGAAATAATGATTGATATCTATTAAATTTATAAATATAAAGGTGTACAGTGAGATGCAAATGCTCGAATACGAAAGTAGTGTACCTGTTTGGTCACTTTAATCTTGATTCATGTGTTTTCTATAATCATACTTATTGAAAAATTATTTAATCTGACCAACAATTGGTTATATAATAATATGCATTATCCAACCCACTAACGAATAGGGTTTGCTTTGGCGTTTAGTATTGAAGATAATTCTGAATCCTGAATAAGAGAGAGGTGATAAATTAAAGTTTAGTTAAAATAGATAATTATAAGGTATTATTTATTTGTAATGTTTATCAGGTTTATTAGATATGTTTATTTAATTATTTATTTGGTATCCTAGTTTGAGTAGGACTACAATTGTTTAATTATAAATAAGGGTATAGGGAGCCATTGTAATTGTCCCGGTTTATTAATTCAAGAGTTTAGTGTTCATATTTTGATTTTATTCAAGGGTTTGAATTATTATTTCAATATAATAGATTTGCTTTTGTAACAAGAAGGAAGGCTGTCATTATGAGTATAGTAGGTTTTGTAGGTTAGTAAAGTGAGCGCAAGTTAGTAAGTTTTGAAGGTTTCGATTACAAGGGGTTTGACGGTTTCGGGGTGAAAAAGTAGTGGAGACAAGTCGTGATTCATGTTGAATCAACGGATACTCTTTATACTCTTTCTCGTCTAGAAGAAAAATCATAGCAGGGGCTAGGATTTCTTTGGCAGTAAAACCAACAGGTGTAGCGCGGAAAAAACAAAACAGCGAGCGGCTGAGGTGTTCGTTTAGCGACTCGAAGACGGAACAACGGGTGGTTGTTGTCTTGTTGGTGGTTGATAAGCGGGGATGCATATCAAGGAAGAGCTTGACAGTGTGGTTCACGATGGAAGAAAGGGTCAAGAAAGACTGTTGTTTGCTCAACCAGGTAACGAAAATCGCAGCCGGCGGATTGGTGGTGCGAGTTCTTACGATCGACGGACTGATCGAAGACGAGATCACGGGAATGGTAGAGCTCGGGGGGACTGAAACAACACAGTTAATAATCACGAAGTGTTTCTGGGTAGGAAACAATGACCAAGTTACCAGATTCAGAATTATGGGGGTGATTATTGGAGATAATTCTGAATCCTGAATAAGAGATAGGAGATAAATTAAAGTTTAGTTAAAATAGATAATTATAAGGTATTATTTATTTGTAATGTTTATCAGGTTT
>WOUH02000002.1:10156269-10169508 GCA_009936405.2 Stevia rebaudiana | reverse complement strand
GGCGGTGTTTGCGGGCGTTATGAGGCGTCGTCGACGGGCTCAACGCCCCCATGCCACCAATACCGGACAGTCTAAGTATTTCTATAGTCCACTCTATCTTAAATTATGCCAGAAAGTCAAATACCTGATGAATTTATTTTCTATAGTGATCATTTATATATTATTAAAATACAGTACTTATAAAGTTTTGAAGTGTTTAATGTTATGCTCTCTTTTACTTTTCTTATATATTTCTAATTCATTTCTGATAATATGATGATATTAACATGTTATATAATTTCATTTTCTAACACCCAGTACGTCTTTGATTTTCTTATAGGCTGTTAGAAGTTGAAAGTATAATTTAAAAAATACTTTCCCTTCTAAAATTAGTAAGACATATTATAACTTATGTATACAACTCATTTGTTAATAGTATACTCATATACCCTGTACCAAAATGCTTATAAATATATAGAGTAAACTTCATTTTTGCATATGTGTTTTGTTTAATATATCATTTTCATCCAAACATTTTAAAATGTCAATTTTGATCCCTTATACATTTTGTCTTCGTTAACTCTAACTACTAACACACGTTATTTTTTTCTGTTAAATGATATGCAATTTTAGCCGGTTTATTAGCCGGTTTATAATAAGGACTACTTATTATGTTATAAAAACGTTATTTTAAACAAACAAGTGACAAGATACCAAACTTGATGGGTACTAGTTTGTCATTGTCAGAAAATAAAAATGAATGAATGATATTTTGCCATGTCACCAAGAATAACCCTTTTCCATTATTTCCTTAATGATTTTTGTTTCAAAAACCTCGGATATCTCCCTAACTCGTACTCATTTAGAAGTAACTTATTGATAATTAAAAATGAGATTGGTATCATATTAGTACCAGACTAGTATATAGAGTATCGAAAAGTACATATACCAAATTGAGTGAAACTCTAAACCGAATACCTTATCAGTTTTGTTAGTTCTGTATAGTCGGTACTTAACCAACCAAAACACCAAAAAATTCCATAACAAATATGTACCAATTTGACTCCTGATAATTTGACTCATGTAAAATTTCAATCCAAGGTGAGCTGTTAATTCGTTGAATCAATTAAATATTTGAGCAGACTAAATTTAAATATAATGATGAGTAAAGATGCTCATACAAATCAACCTGAAACTGAATTCTTATAATTTCCCCGATTTACTCGTTCTCTATAAGTTTTATGTACTTGATAGTGTGGTCACTTTGGCCACTAGTTTCATGGAATATATCCATAGCTCGATTACTCCCTATGGTGGCCGTTTTTCCATTTTTCCTTGTCTAACGATTTTCTTTTTTTGAGAGACTCTTCCGCTTTTCTTTCTATAACACGGTCACTTAAATTCATCCTAGCGAATGGATCATCATTTCGTCCCGAATATTGTAAACATAGTGACCTGACTTACCCTTCTAATAGGAAACTCACAACTGGAAACTCACCATTATTAAACTTGTTTAAACAAAAAGCACAAACTTATTATGTTGAAGGACCATTTACGAAAAAGTTCTTTAATTATTTAGGACAACTCATATCATCGACACTAACAATATGGATACAATAATTGAGAAGTGCATATAATGGTGGTTTTAGGTGTAATTAAGTCAATAAAACTTGTAATTATTAAGAAAATCACTTGGAAGGAGACGAAGCCTCGTTATCTCCATGAAAGAGATATGTGACCACTAGATTAGGCGCAAAGAAGTCCAAGATTCTGTTACCACAAACGGTTGGATTTGACCATAAGATCATTACCGTACAATTATATACATTGTTTATTTTAATAGTTTTGACATGATATGGTGTGTCTTTGATGCGTATTATAGTTTATAAAGGCACAATCATATGTGTATAGACAAATTCTTAGATATATCGTGATTAGCGTAAGTAACACCATGACTAAACTTCGAGAAACTATCGGTTCAAGTCAGATTTGGGTTGGTGCCAAGTCGTATATGTTTGAGTGAAAATGAGTCAAGTATCGGGTAGACATCAAGTTGTACATGTGCCGTTTGAGTGAAAATGAGTTTGAATTGAGATGAAACGTTTTGAAAAGAAAAAAAATATTAAAATGGGTTTCCACAATATATATATATTCATTCATATGATTCGGTGACGAGTGCTAACGGCATTGAGTATTGGTTGTGGTAGCGACAATGATGGTGGCACGAAAGAGGCGCCTGACGTAGATAAAGATCGGTGTTGGCACTTGGTAGTAACAAACTATGGTCATATACCCATGGGTACGTGCATTGCTCGCTTATCTAGAACCTTTTTAAGTTAGCAGTAATTATCAGATTGACCAGTTTAACGCTATTAACTTAAATCAATCTATAACTTCAATAATAGAATAAAATAACTTGATGTGCTATTTTGTTTTAATAAAATCAACCCTATTTTGATGGCAGCCACATTCTCATATATACCCGTTATGACTTTAGTATAATTGTATGTTATAAAATTACATCACGTTAACTACGGTGAGGGTTATGCTGTCGGGTATTTCCCTTTCACCTGTGTCTCGGTAGATTAACACTATAGACTCATAGTTGAATTTGATTAAGATTATAACTGATAACACATTATTGTATGCTTAATATGTATAATTATGTGTAATACTAAGATTAAACTTAATTACATGGATGCTTCCTCTTGTTTTTGAAAAGTAACATGTTGAGATATTAAAGTATACTCGGAGGTTTTGAGGTTTATATTCAATTTAGTGACGAGTTTAAATATTAAAGCTAAGAAACGTTTAGGTTCTAGATGGATTGAAGGATATTTCAGTGAGTTGACATATGAGATAATAATTATGTAACATTCTAAGATCCTTTAATTTTTTTGGTAGTCCAATTACTTTCATAACTCTTAGAAGCTGATCGTTTGCTACATGTTTGGTTTGTAAAACAAAGAATCAACTTTAAAATGCAAGTATGTTGGCGAATTAAATATAAAACCCATTTTTCTGTGTAAAAAGGATACTCGTTAGATCAAATAGATATAATGGTTTAGATGGATTAATACAATTTCTAAACTAGTTGAAAGTTTCTAAAAGCTTGAATGGTAAAAGAGAAAATCGTCCAAGTCTTAATACTTGTTATTAAATTAAATGATACTAGACTAGCTTCTTTGACTTAAAAAACTTTATATACTTTATTACAATAAAATAAAAAATATACCTCTAAACCAAAAATTACGAATTATATAATTTACATAAAATAGTTATCTCACAATCTCACTAAACATATTATACTCTGTCCAAATTCTTGTAACGTATTTACACGATACAAATTCATCACGATACTTGTACCGAGTTTAACCATGCAATACATAAACAATGTAGGAGAGTCAAACGGTCAACTATGTTCATTTTAGTAAAAAATATCCACCTTACTAAACCGAAATTTTACCCTTTCTGGTTAAAATTAATTAAAAATTTAATAAAACTATTGAAAAACAATAGTCCCACACATAACATGGGCCATAGTATATGTTATGTACTGTATTTTATCTTGTATATATATAGATAGTCGGACAATCAGTTAGGAAGGTAGCGGGTGAAAGGTACTTGCAAAGTTGCAATCCTGATAACAATGGCGGAAATCTTCGACACTCACCACAAAAATGGCGTTTTTAGGGTTTCAATGTGCGGTGGTACTAAGGAACTTGAGCAGATTTCTAGAGACGGAAGTCAATACAGTCTTACCACCGCAATTTTACCGTCTCTCGGTGCTCGCAGCAACCGCCGTGTTAAACTTCGCAGTTTCATTGTATCTCCTTACGATCGCCGTTACAGGTATACCGGAATCTCTCCAATCACTGTTGCAGAATGCATTTGTATGTGTAGATGTTAGTGATTTGTATTATTGTAAGTGATTTGTATGTTTTTGTGCGTCAAGTTATGATGCTGTGTCGTCAATCTGATCGTATTCAGTTCATCTCCGTTACAGGTATACTGGAATCTATAAAATTAATGCTACTGAACACATTTGGATGTATATATGTTAGTGATTTATATGTTTTTATGCGTGAAATTCTCTGATTCTGTTCGTATTTCTAGCAGTTTGAGATCTTGATTCATTTTCGGAGTTTTGGTCAATGAAGTAGGTTTGAATTTTGGTCACTCTTTGATGATACTGCACATCTTAGTAGTTACTTTATTTCTCGAGTAGCGGATTATTTATTTAAATATTACTATATCGTTCTGTTCATAGTCAATGGCCATATTTCATTGTTATACTGCACATCTTGTCTGTTTTCTTCATTAATTTTCTGTAAATATTGGAATCTGTATATTTAGATTCCAAGGAAATTTGGTTGTAGATTCTATAGTGGTTGGATGATTTGATTTGTTGTTCTGCTTGTATTTGACTCTTTTTTGAATCTATTAAGCAGAAGAATGACTTAAATTTAGAGAACTTGAAATATGTATAATCATGAAATTTGATCAATAGTCGGTTTACTTTTTTGATAATCTTCATTTTCATGTTTTTCTGCTGTTTATTAACTTCTTATGTCTTCAACAATCTGTACAAGAGTTGACTTCACTAGTTTCTTTTATCTATCTTATTGGTTATTAATCCATTATTTAAATCGCATGTTGACTTCACTAGTTTCTTTTTTTTTATGATGATCCTCATATCTCTATGGCATGATTATAGACATATTTTATATTTAATTTTACTGATGTCCTGTTTTTTTTAAATAAACTTTTTATTTTCAGGGCATGGGAGACATATCTAGTAGTTTTGGTCCTCTATACCGCATGGGTATCTCCATTCGAATTCGGATTTCTTAAAAAACCGCGACAACCACTTTCAATCATTGATAATGTTGTCAATGGATTCTTTGCAATTGATATTATTCTTACATTCTTCTTAGCTTACCTTGATAAAAGTAGCTATCTTCTTGTTGATGACCGAAAGAAGATCGCGTGGAGATATACGAGAACTTGGTTGGCATTTGATGTCATTTCTGTTATTCCTTCTGAGTTAGTTAGAAAAATCTCCAGTGGTGGTTTTCAAACATATGGCTTATTTAATATGTGTAGACTTTGGCGGTTGCGAAGAGTTAGTTCCTTATTTGCAAGGTCTATTTTTTTTTTCAACTTAAGTTTTTTAATTTTTTTTATTTAGGAAACAAAAAAAACTAAATATGAGCTAGTTAAGTAGCTTTAAAATAAGCTTAGAGAGATTTTGTGAACAAAATTGTTAAAAAATATTTTCACATTAATCATGAATCAAGATACACACACACATTCTGTGTCATTTTACACTTTGTAGCTACATCTACAAGTAATTTGAATATTTGATAATATCTTTGTTTTATATTTTAAACTTTTTATCATTGAAACAGATTGGAAAAAGATAGGAACTTCAACTACTTTTGGGTCCGATGTGCGAAGCTTATTGCTGTAAGTAGTTTTTTATTTATTAATAAATAATATTTTTGTTGTCACTTTGTATAATGACATCTCATACATCATGAAAAAGGGCACTAAATTTGTGATCTTGGTATTAAGAGTAAATGACTATTTTGACCCCTGTTGTTTGACTCGTTTAACCCTTTTAGTCCGAGAAGAAATCTTTCAATATTTCGACCCTTAACGTTTGAATTTTGTAACCTTTTCAGCCTTAACGTTCGAATTTTGTAACTATTTCAGACCCTAACGTTTGAATTTTGTAACAATTTCAGCCTCTGACAGAGTTAGTGTGAGGGCTGAAATAGTCACAAAATTCAAACGTCAGGGTTGAAATTTCAGAAGATTCTTTTTTTGGGCTGAAAGGGTTAAATAGGTCAAACCACATGGTCAAAATAGTAATGTACTCTTGTATTAGATATAAGAACTTCAACTAAACCTGTACACAAGTTGTTGTTTGACTTCTACAAAATTACTATATACCCTCAATTTAAAGTTCTAATAGTCTAATATCAAAAAAATAAATAAAATGATATGAATTAATATTATGTAAATATTATTTAGGTTACACTTTTTGCTGTACATTGTGCTGGATGCTTCTACTACTATCTTGCTGCTCATTACCCAAATCCAGGTAAAACTTGGATCGGATACGGTAACGAGAATTTCGAAAAAGAAAGTTTATGGATTCGTTACGTGACATCAATGTATTGGTCAATTACAACTTTGACCACTGTTGGATATGGTGATTTACATGCTCAAAATCGAAGGGAGATGATATTTGTCATATGTTATATGCTTTTTAACCTTGGAATGACATCATATTTGATAGGAAACATGACCAACTTGGTTGTTCATGGAACTAGTAAAACTAGACAATTTGTAAGTACATTTGTTTATTAATTGTTTACTAATCTTGTTTTTAATAAATGATGTTGAAGCTTGAAGATTAAATTCTATTTTGTTTTGAAAATAGAGGGATACGATTCAAGCTGCATCGAGTTTTGCTCAAAGAAATCAGTTGCCTGCACGTTTGCAAGATCAAATGCTTGCGCATTTGTGTTTGAAATTTAGAACTGATTCGGAAGGACTTCAACAACAAGAAAGTCTTGATTCGTTACCGAAAGCGATTCGGTCAAGTATTTCTCATTTTCTTTTTTATTCGCTTTTGGATAAAGCGTACTTGTTTCATGGCGTGTCGAACGACTTGCTTTTTCAGCTGGTAGGTTCCCACAATCATCAAAAGAATCTATATCTATATCTATACTATATAACAAAAGAAAGTTTATGAGGGACACGTGTCGTTTTGTAAGCCTTCTTCATTTTTTTTCCACCCTCTCTCTCATATTAATTTTTAACATTTATTTAATTATTAGCATTTAATTTAACAACTAAATATTTTAGAAAGTCAATTATAACTTAATTACATAAAATAATTGATTTACATAGTCTCTCATATTAATTTAATAACTAAATAAAGAAAATAAGTTATAACAACTTTAAATTTATGTACTACATAAAATCCAATCTCATTTTTTAACAATAAATTTCCCTTAGTTGTTTAAGGTCACGGGTCATTATTTTATAATGTTAAGATTTACTTTGCTTGTCATATATAATCTTTTATATCTATTTGACTATTTTTCCACTTAAAATATTTGATATTTCATTATTTAACCAAATTTTTATTTAATATTTTTTATTTAACCAGTGTAATACACAGGTTCTAACTTACTATAGTAATAAACAAATATAAATCTAAGGTGGCGTTTGGTGTGCATATGAAATAGTCAAATAGCCAAACACCACTTAAATTTATATTTATATTTTTTATTATTTTAAACTTATAAATGGTAATACCATGTCTAAAGGTTTCAGAAATGAAAGCCGAATATTTTCCTCCAAAAGAAGATGTAATTTTGCAGAATGAAGCACCAACAGATTTCTATGTTCTTGTTACTGGAGCAGTTGTAAGTCTTGAATTATTATTATTATTTTTTATATATTTTTATTAGCCCAAGAAAAGATATTTCTTAAAATAGTGTTTGATGGTTAATTATTTGTTCAGGAACTTCTGGTTGTGAAAAATGGAACCGAACAGGCAAGATTTCAGTCAAATATAATAATTTTTTTTTATTATAAAGTTAAGATTGTACTATTGTAGTAAAACTGAAAAATTTTGATATCTGATGACTACAGGTTGTTGGAGAAGCAAAATCCGGTCAACTTTGTGGCGAGATTGGTGTTCTTTGTTACAAACCACAACTCTTCACGGTTCGAACCAAACGGTTAAGTCAGTTACTACGGTTAAACCGTACTACATTTTTGAATATTATTCAAGCCAATGTTGGTGATGGGACCATTATCATGAACAACCTCCTCAAGGTTTGAAAATCTGTAAATACCTTTTAAATAAAATCTTTAACATAAATAGATACGAGAATGCTTTTTTTATATATTTTTTTATTAATTTATGAAACAGCATTTGAAAGATATAAATGATCCGATTATGGAGGGAGTTTTGTTGGAAACAGAACATATGCTGGCTCGCGGTAGAATGGATTTACCGTTAAGTTTATGTTTTGCTGCACTTAGAGGAGATGATTCATTATTGCAGAAATTGTTAGAGCGCGGTCTTGATCCAAATGAATCTGATAACAATGGAAGAACAGCTTTGGTTTGTTGATTAAACTTAAAATAATAATAATAATAATAATAATAATAATAATATGATAATAATTCTTACATCATATATTTTAACTGGATTTTTTTCTCTGGTAATTTGCAGCATATAGCAGCGTCACAAGGAAATATTAACTGTGTTCTTCTACTGCTAGATTATGGAGCTGATCCAAATAGTAGAGGTAATTATTTTCCTTTATAATTGTGTTGAGTCAGGTAAATTTATAAATTAATTTATTGTATTAACGAGTCAAACTGGTAAAATAAAAAAAAAAATACAAGAAAAAAAAACTACCTTAAAAGGAAGAAATTCATCCAAATGTGATTTTAAACATTAAATTTCCTGAACTGAATTTTAGAAAGTATGTATTATCATAACTTGAAACAATATATAATATTTACTTATTTGTTTCATAATAAAAGAAAAAGTATATATTCATTTTCCAAATTCCATTGGTCAAATAGTCATATAGATCTGCTTTGACCCGATCAGCTAACCGTCCAAGATAACATAGTTTATGATTTCCCCTCAAATCATTGCAAGCCACTTGCCAATCTTAATGTCGCAATTTTTTATTTTTATTTTAAGTCAAGTTATTTTTCCAACTTATCCACTTGTTAGTCAATAATTGGAATTATTGTCGACACATCATGCTCTTTTTTCCTATTATTAACTTTTTTAAGCAAACAAAAGTCTCATTATCGGTGCATCATCATACATGCACCTCTCTATGATTAGTTAGTAACAGTTATGAACTTTTAAAGTCAACTAATATAGTTTCCACGTTGCCATCAATCATCTTGACAATAAAGCTTTTTTAAATTTAATATTTTAATTTTCTGTGTCCTTTCACTAGAGTGCTAAACAAGTTGGGTTAATGAGTTAATAGATTGAGCCCCACATGAAATCAAAAATCGTGTCAGACACAGAAAATTAAACACGACCCATCTAATCGTTCTTTCATATCGATACCTAAATTATAAGTTTACAACAAAAATAATAAATATGTATTAAACAATTAACTTTAAATTAAGAACTACAGCGGCATAACATGTTAGACACGATAAGATATTAACACGAACAACTAATCGTGTCAATGGGTGTTTAACCAGGTCCAAACAAGTCGTTAGCAAGTGTTTAACCCGATTTAAACTGGTTTAAACACATCGTTAACAGGTTGCATATATATATATTTAACTATTTAAAAAGCTAAAAAATCTAAATATGTCATTAAAAGAATAACATGTACATAACCTATTAAGACATTATTTTTATTATGTCTTAAACGTGTTGGTCTGTGTTTATAACACGAAACCTGTTAACTTCATGTCATGTTAACATGTCTGCCTTAGAATTGTCAGCCCTATTATGAATTCTATGTTAATTTCTCTTCTAAATTTTAAAATTTTGACATAAAATAATATTAGGTTATCTTAAACAAACGTTTAATTCTTAACAAACAAGTTAAACGAGTCAACCCGACCATGTCCTGTGCCCCGTTAGCTAAACACGTTTACGAGTATGGCTTATAACTAATCTACACTTACTTAGAAAGTTAGAAAGAAAAAAAACCCGTGAATTTCGTATTAAGTTGGGATTATCTTTTAATTAAACAAGTCAAATCTCTACTTTTGCCGTACACAGATTCCGAAGGTCATGTTCCACTGTGGGAAGCCATATTGGGAAACCATGAACCCGTTACAACAATCTTAAAAGACAATGGCGCCACCTTATTATCCGGCGATGTTGGCCAATTCTCATGCATCGCCGCCGAACAAAACAACCTCGACATACTCAAACAAATCATCAAATTCGGTGGCGACGTCACGAGCCCCAAAACCAACGGTTCAACCGCCCTCCACGTGGCAGTTTGCGAAGGCAACATCGAAATGGTCAAGTTCCTCCTAACCCAAGGAGCCGACATCGACAAACCAGACGACCACGGTTGGACGCCGAGAGACCTAGCCGACCAACAAGGTCACCACGACATACGAAAACTCTTCCTATCGGTCAAGTCGTCAACCGACAAAGACCACACCGGGTTAACCAAAACCGCGTCACTCATGCCGTTTCAACGAGCCGAGTCCCGACATGTTCAATTTCTCGGGCGGTTTAAAAGTGACCCGGTTTTGATCCGACCGGTTTACGCCAACGAGGGTGAGTTGAACCGGCCTCGTCAAAGACGGAGGGTTAATAACTTTCATAATTCGTTGTTTGGGATAATGTCAAACAGTGAGAAGAACGTTGATCTGGTGTCACCTAGGATGGTTCAGTTCGGGAAAGATAAGAATTGTCGGGTGGTCGTTAGTTGTCCTAAAAAAGGGGATGTTGTCGGGAAGCTTGTACTTTTACCGCGAAGTTTTGAAGAGTTGTTGGATATTTGTGTTCGAAAGTTCGGTTTTTTGGCGTCGAGGGTTGTGAATATGGAGGGTGCTGAAATAGATGAACTTGAGTTGATTCGAGACGGTGATCACTTGGTTTTTGATGGTGATGATGGTCAAATTGGTTAACAGTTAGATGGCCAGAAATCAGAATCTAAGATGAGATGACGTCATGACTGGGTGGTCTATCCACTTTGTTGTATTTTTCGATTCGTTTATATATGGGTAAACAATGAAATGAAAGTGTAATTATATAGGTAACATGTTTTTGTAACTTGCAAACGATAACAAAATCATGGATAACATGTTCGCATTTTAACCAACTCATTTTTCAAAACGAAAAAAATCAATAACTAAAGTTTTATTTTTTTAGTAATATTCTATTTAATTTGTTATTTTGCAAATGATCACAACACCAACCATCCCAAGATGGGTTCCGGCTAGCTTTAAGTTTCCCGGCAGAACCCAAAAATGACACCACACCAAGGAATTTTCCGGCTACATACTTGCCGGCAAAAGAGAACGAAGGCAGAATCATGGCCAATAAGGTCTCCTACTTCAGCCATGCCGGCATAAGAGCACGATATCTGATGCCTATGAATCAACCGGCTACAATTCTGCCAGGTAGAAGCATTCCGGCTATGTGTTTGCCGCCGAGAAGCTTTCCGGCTATGTGTCTCGATGAAGCAGCCAGCTACAATTCTACCGAGTAGAAGCCTTCCGGCGGCGATGTGTTTGCCATCCAGAAGCTTTCCGGCAATGTTTCCGGCCTCCGGCTAGGAGTGTGCTGGTTGATTGTTCTCCGGTAACACAAGAATAGCTTATTGAAAGGGCTTGGAGGTTGCCGATTTGGGCTAACCCGACAAAAAAATAGCTTTGGTCATTTTGGCATATTTTAAGTGAACTTGGTTAGTTGTGTGATTTTCCCAACATTAAAAGTTTTTTTTTTTTTTACTTGAAGGAAGCAGAATTTGTTGGGTGGTTTTATACTTAAAAACAAGAATTATTACAAAATTTCATGAATTAACTCATGTAACTTTTGCGTGTGTTGTTAAATTAATTTAAACCAATTTGTGTCTAATAGGCTATGAGTCTTATGACATATCACTGCATGTTCATGTGTTCTTTATAGCTTTGTGATATTATTATGTCATGTAGCATACTAGCATGTATAAGTTTTTCATAACAAACACGTTAATTTAGAATTGTTCTAGCTTGAAAATATATGAGTTGACTCGGTTCGGCTCGAAATCTCCACCGAGCTAGAAATTAAGCTCGAACTCAAAACATCAAAGAAGGCGGAAGAGCATTTGTACAATGATATATCTGAGTGCCATCAGAAGAACAATTTGCAACCGGTTGTCACATGAACAGGTAGACCCTATCATATCCCTTTAACTTGTCAACCTCTACCATTCAAACCCTCAGCTGAAAACGGTCTAAATGAACACAATAGTGGATTTGAGCGTGACTCAAAGTTTATACGAGTCAGTTGGCTTGAAGATTATAGCTGATTTCGAGTGTATTGGCAATCAGACCAAAAATCAAATACGAGTTTTGATCTCAACTAACATAGACTTTTTCTTATATGAAAACTTTTACTTAGACTAAACAATACAATATATAATCAAACTCAAACATTTTAAGGATATGCAAACAAGTATGTTTAGTTGGATAATTTAAAGTTTGTTTGGGTTATCCTCAAAAAAGTTTAAGTTTGAATTTCAAGAATTTATATATTAGTCAAGAGTTATTTATTAGTCAATAATTGACTAATTAGTTAATTTAAAATATACCCTACACTCTCTTGAACTTACTCCAAATCTTTAATAACTTACCTTTTACATCTGACACCAATGATTAAATCCCACATAGTGAATTTTTTCGAGCAAGATACCGATCACGAGATATTTGAACAACTCTAATTTATTTCATACATGAAGCAGCAAACATGCCTTGATCATTGATAAATGGAGGATTAAAATGCTTAAATGCACACGAAACTTATGATCATTTCATCATAAGCCGCATTATACCATTGATCTATTTGATCACCATGTCTTCATAAGAAATATGGGTTCAATCAGAACCCATGTTAAGTAAAATTTAAAAAACTAAGGGGCTGTTTGGTAGCCTCTTAACAAGGATCTTAATGGTTCAAAATTGTAAACGGTACCGCAAAGAGCAACCAAAAGGAGAAATATGGGTTCAATCAAATTTTTATGTTTCATTTTCACTGCCTTTTTTGGTTTGTGTTACAGAAAACGACTTTTCAATATGATAAACGATATCCCAATAATATTCAAAATTGTAAACGGTACCGCAAAGAGCAACCAAAAGGAGAAATTTTCAGTTTCAAATCACAGCACCACCAAAACCAAATCAAACCCAAAGGTGTCAAACCGATTAATTTATCCTAATGACGTCTTTTTCTCGTTGAAAAAAAAAATAATAACCTTTTTATCAATTTTTTTTCTTTTCTGTTTTAGCCACAACTAGGCAACTTTTCTTCTTATTATATATATAACATTTAGCAATGTCGGTGGCTAAAGTGTCCGCCACCGACAAAGCTATTTCGCGCGCCCTTTTCTTCATCTTCCCCTCTGGTCTCTCTTCTTCACCTCCAAGCTCCACCTTAGCCTTGTAGAGAGAGACAGCGACCCCCACCTTTGTCGCGCCATGCTCCGGTGCTTTGACGCCTCTGTCAGCCACCGACGTCGA
>WOUH02000002.1:10143603-10156169 GCA_009936405.2 Stevia rebaudiana | reverse complement strand
ACATGAACATCTACGTGTTTTAAGAATACAGTACATGTATATTTAGTTGTTCTGAAAATACAGTACTGTGTATATTTGGTTGTTTTAAGAATACAGTACATGTATATCATGTTTTTTGATACAGTACATATATATCTTGTTTTTTTATAATGCAGTACATTATGTATAGTTTTTTGTATTACATTTTTTGTGCTAGATTCTTTTGTAGTATATATCACCGTACTAGATTTTTATAAGTTTAAAAAAAGTATAGCACAATGGTACTCAAATTAAAGAGAATAAAACGCTTGTTTTTATGGTGCATTTTTATAAAAAAATAATGTCATATGAAAAAGTTATTAATGTTTAAAGATTGTGGGAAGAAAGTTTTAAAAAGTCAACAAATGAGTTTTTATATTAATATCAATTTCCTTGCTTTTTACCTTAAGCAAATTGATGGTCCAGATTTGTTCCTATTGTTTTTTGTCAAGATTTTCTTCCTATTTGATCATTCCTCATAAATTTTAAGAGTGAATTACATGAAAGACTCATGTTACCAATTGGGTTCTTAATTTCAAAAAACTACATAAAAGGTACAGTAGAATGCGAACGAGTAATATAAAAAAGGTCCTCACATTGAATAGACGTTAATTGTTTCCGTTAAGTAGCTGTAAATAACTAAAATACTCATTTTTAGAACTCAAAAAAAAAAAAAAACCTATTATATAAAAAATGGGACCCACGTGATTGTGGTACATCGTAATCTACTTCTCACTTCTTCGATGATGCTTTTCTCAGGTACCACCCAAGACCACCACCACACCTTCTGCCACTACCACACCTTCTGCCACTACCACACCTTCCAGCTACCATCATTAACGCCACCGCCATACATGAATCTACCGCACCCCCTTTAAGAAATTTGATTTTGTATTAATTATCATTGTACGAACAAATGTTATGAAATGAAGGATTTATTTTATTTCTCGTGAGTACACATGCCTTGAATTCATATTAATACGTACAAAATATAAACAATTATAATATAAAATTTCGTAAATATAAATACCTAAATAAATCTAATAAAAATTAAAAATAAACAAAGAAAATAAATTAACAATATTCGCAATTAAACACTTATAAAAGAAATAACAATTATAAACAAAAAGTTTATAAAACAATTAATAAATATACAGATTTTTATGGTTTTAATGATTATGTGGCCAAAATACAAATAACAAAACTTCTGAAAAGTTTAAACCCTTGCTCGGTGGTCAAAATCAGAATCATTAAGACTAGAGGGACAAATTCTCCCAAAAATCTCATGAGTTTCTGTCTAGGGCGCGACCCGGATTTACCAGGGATCCGTGGATCCTTTCTCCTTCACTCAACTCAAACCCAGCTGTAATGCGAGGCATTTACCGCTCCTCGGTCCCGATTCTCCACGCGTGTTGATTCCTCGAGATGATTCGGAACCACCCCACCTTTAATTCCATCGAATAACCGTTCAACCACCAAAAGCAACCATTAATTCAAACCTCGGTAGACCGTTTAAACCATCACTCGAACATCGTCTAGTGTTTTTGCAAACTGTTCCTAGCATCAATAACGGCAAACAACAACAAATCAAACTCGAATTCCACCATTGACGAGCCGGCTGGAACAGAGGACTCGATCTACATCTCCATCAAACCTCAATCCAAGGTAAACCTACCTTCGAACTCGTCTCAATCGGTAGGAGCAAACCCCCCAAATCAATTGGGGAGTTTGGCTTACCCACAAAATCTTACATCATGAGCCCATTCAAATCTCTACTCTTTTTTTTTCCACTTCACTTTTTATACTTCCAATAATAAAACCCGATAACAATATTCGAGAGATGCCTCCATATTGATCTTAAATATATTTACTAACAAAACCTAAACACTACCGCTACTAAAATATAATAATAGCATTAAATTAATCTCAATTATAAACGAAAAAAAATAAACACTTACAATCTTTGAAATGAAACAAATTTCCTTTTTATATCAATCTCTGATAACATCTCCGAAGTATATCATGCATTTCATCTCCATCAAATGAATAAAACAAATATCAACCTACAATCCAATAACCAATTTAACAGCAACAACATCTACCACCACATTTGGATAAAATAACCAAGAAAATAATCAAAAACACCACAGCCGATAGCCCAATTGCCACACCAAGAACAACCTTGTTCGGTCCATGATCACCGCCACTTTTCTTCTTTTCACCACCATTATCATCACCATAATCACCACTGGTCAAATCATCAACCGATGACGATGGTTCATCCGCCGCCGGTGGGGGTAAAATCGGCATTCCGTGTTTATCACAAGCAGCAATCCCAAGTTTCAGTTTTTTTGAAATGGATGTGTGATTGTAACACAAATTGTCATTTCCATTGATCTTGAACACATCCAAACTTTTGATGAATGACGAATTAAACGGCATAACTCCATGGAAACTGTTCTTTTCAAGATTCAAGTACTTCAATCCCTTCATTTCGGAAATGGATCTTGGGATCGTACCGTTTAACTGATTTGAACTCAGATCTAAATGGGTTAACCTTGACATTGTCGATATGGATCCTGGTATTGACCCGGATAACGAGTTTGATGATAAAGATAGATTTTGAAGAGAAATCAAGTCACCAAATGAACTGGGTATTTCTCCGGTGAGCTGATTTGACGATAAATTCAAGAACTTGAGGGATTCCAAGAGTGTTAACGATGTGGGTATGGTTCCGTTGAGTCTGTTGCCGGAGAAATCGATATGGGTGAGTTTCGGATTCCAATGTTTCGGGATTGATCCGGTGAGGTTAGTGTTGGAGAGTGTTATAGTGGTTAAATACTTCATACCGGAAGTGATGATGTGGATGCCGGAGGCTTTAATATTGTCGCCGGAGATGGTGAGGTCGGTGAGGTTTCCGAAGCGGCTGAGGAAGACGCCGGTGAGGCGTTGGAGGGAGTTGATGGAGGTGAGAGATCGGAGGTTGCCGGAGAGGGTGGCCGGAAAGTGGACGATGGGGACGTGGCAGTCGGAGAATGTGAGAGATGTGAGTGTTGAAAGGGAGGAGAGTGCGGTGGTGGAAAGAGTGAAGTCGTCGGAGCAGTTGGTGAGGCGGAGGGAGAGGAGGTGGCGGAAGGGGGTTCCGCCGTCGCACATGGTGGCGTTGTGGAAGGAGGGTTGAGTACATGGGTCGTGAGTGGTGGGAATGTAGAGAGATTGGAGGGCTCTGAGTTGTTTTGGGTCGAGGGTTGAGGTGGTGGAAGACGGTGGTGATGTGGTTGAGATGTTGCCGGCGGCGGTGGTGGTGTGGTGGTGGTGGAGGAGTATGAGGAGGAGGAGGAAAGTGGTGGTGGAGTGTGTCATTGTTAAGTGTGTACTGTGTAGCGTGAAGTAGTTTGGAAAGTAGTGAAGGAACAAAAGAAGTGGTCACAAAGATAAGGGTAAGTGTAGAGTTACAATTGTACCCTTGGATAATATCATTTTGATCATTAAATTCATCAAAGTTGTTTCAACGATGGAAGTATTTAAAATGTACAAAGTTAAGAACATTCGTATCATTGGACCATAAAGGGTGTAGTTATTGAACATTAAAAGATTGCAACAAATAAATTTAACGACTTAAAGAAAAAGTGGTTAGTCCAAACACGGGGCATAATGCGTTATATCGATATGGGTAAAACTATGACATATGAGATTTTGATAATGAGCTTTCGTCCTATTCAAAATACCATCATTGTTTCACGTCAGCTCACAGTTTGAGTATTTTGTGTAAAATCCCGTAAACCGGTCAATCATTTTTCTCATATTAGCCTATTTTGTAGCTAGTTGGTGGGTTGTACGCCTACTTTGGCCAAAAGTATCTAAATAAATGTCAACTACTCTGCCTCGTAAATCCAAAAAGTGAGGCGGTAAAATCTCATCGTTCTTCACGGCATTATAAGCACGGGTTAAGCTTTCCTCCTATTCTTTGTCCCAAGAGTGAGGTCGACCGGTTGGTAATCCATTTGAGTTCATTATTTTGGTAAGAAAGTAGATGAATTTGTGTGTGAAAAAGGTTGGAATTGTGAGGTATATATAGGTAACTTGGGGTGGGAATCAATTGGAGTGGTTGGGTGGTAAGAGTAACATTACCATTGAGATGGAGAATTGGAGATGTGATGTTTAATTCTTGGGCTTTTGAAACCGAGGGACAAACCATTTGGGGAACCTACGACGATGCGGTGGTGTAGCCAGCTAGCCCACGGGAGCCCGCCCCTCAACCCGACCACCTCACCGTCACCCTAAATCGTCTAAATTTGATTACCACAAACTTGATTGCAAATTTGAAAGAGATCCATGGTCTAAATATGGGTTGAAATTTAAGAGAGCATGCTTAAAGTTGATGTAGATGAAAAGTAGATTTGGCGAGTATACATAAGAGATTGGAGTTGAGTTTGATAATTAAAATAAGAAAAAATCCCAAATTGTCAGACCAACTTTTTGCCACGTATTATCCATGACTTTTTATTCTCTAACAAATCCAAAATAGTATAGGCTTCGGTGTTTGTACGTCCGCCTACTTTTATGACCTAATAAAAAGTTGCCACGTGGCTGGTGCGGTGGCGCATGTCGGATGGATGAATACAGACGTCGGCGCATATACAAGACACTTGACAACTTTCTATTGGTCTTAACTGTAGGCGGACACTAGTATATATACAGGCGTCGCCGCCCCTACTGATTTGGACATTTTAGAGAATAAAGAAGTCGAATGGATAATATATGGCAAAAAGTTGGTCAAATGGATGCTTTGGATATTTTCCCTTAAAATAAAGCAACGATAAAAGTTTACGATCATGGAGCCGTTGTCAAACAAGAAAGCTCGTCAAGTAAATACCGCACGAGAATGAAAATGAGCGGTAACGAGGGGTACGGCCCGGTGTTTCCGCATGCCCCGCTAGCATGATTTCTTGATTGTTTAGGTGTATATACATAGAACTAGGTTATTGACCCGTGTACTGCACGGGCTAAATAAGAGAGAAAATATGAAATCAAAGTAAAAATTTTAAAACTGTGTACCAGATGGGTAGAAGAACGGAATTGTTGAATAGAAATATAATAATGTTAAATTTAGAGATTGAGAAGAGTCTGTTGATAATTCAATTAAAATGCTTGCCTATAAGAGAAGGTTGGGAAAAATGGTACCATTGTAGATATTTCAACCTAGAAATTCCAACTGAGTTATCACTTGTTGAATTTAACATTTATCACAAAATATCTTCATCATCGTACTCGGTATATACCAACTAAGGTACTAAGTATATTACAAAATATGAAGTAGTAAATAACATGAGTTTACATATAAGGGTTTTCCATTTCGAAACATAGACAGAAATAATTTACATAAAAATGACAGGATAGTAAAAAAGGGAAAAATCGAGAGCAGCTTTAAGAAGAAGTCATGATTCACATATGAAACAAAAACTCGTGGCAATAATCAATCTAAAACGAAGCATGTTAAACTGTGAGAAATCGTCAAATAACATCAGTTGCATATGCTAGTGTTCATACCTTAAACCACCGTATTCATTTTAGAACAGAATTTATAAAATAACCGTAAAATTAGCTATGTAGAATTCTCCTAGATTCGATAGACGAATGTGTTTAAGAGAGATGATCGACAGAGATTACAATTGGAGTGTTAGGGTAGGATTCGAAGATTGGTGAATTAGGGATAGAGTCGAACTGCAGTGGCGAAGCTTGAGTTAAATGTCATGGGTTGCCAAGATCATATATGTACAATTTTAAGGGATTTCGTGGGTTGCCGGCCTATATATATAAAAAAAATTTCGGTCGAAATCGCAAAATTTACACTACGCGCAAAAAAATCAGCGGTGCCCGGGCGACCCCAGCCCCGAGCATAGCTGCGCCCCTGAGTCGAAGAATTCAGGAACGATGGATGAAATTTTCAGAGTTCCGTGTTTTCTTTAAGTCGGGTCATTTTCCCGGGTAAGGGTATGCGCATACCCGGATCGTTTGTTTTTAGGTATTTTGTATAATGAGGTTTAATATACTAATGACACATGTACATTCTTAGTTCTTACTTGGATCCTAGATGGCTCTTATGTGGCACATGCGTGGATAGCTTAAATGATTGACACGTGTACAAAAATTAGTGTTTTATTAGGAGTTAAAGATTAAAAAAGATTATAGAAAATCTACGTTGTATTGAATTATTAAAAGAGCACATGTCACTTTAAAAATCTCCACTTAGAGCCTTTGATTGAGTAGCAAACTAGCAATGTTAACCTCTCGCGTATACCTATAGAAAATAATCATTTTGACCATTAAACACTTGCAAATTCCATCTTCTAAGCAGGATTTGTTGGTTCATTTGAAAGCATACTAACATGGCGTTTTTTATGAGTGAATAATTAGAAAAAAAATAGAAAACTCAAAATTGAAGGTTGAGTTGTCCAACAAAATACGGAATAAAACTTTGCCGTTCAAAAAAGATTTATGAAGTCTTCTTTTAACTTTTATAAATTCAAGAATATGTATGATTATGGGCTCCAAATTAAAACTTGATAGTTAATAGACGAATCTTATAACGAAAAATGAAACAAGATAAAAAATAATTGACGGCAGTTGCATAAAAAAATGAAGGTTGGATCCGCTAAAAACACTATTTTGCCTAAAAACAATTGAAAGAAATCTAGACAATTCATTTGCTTAATCAATGGTTAAAATTGAAGGGAATTCAAATGTAAGTAAAGAAAGAAGGAAAATGGTAATGATAAAAACTCACTTGTTGACTTTTTAAATTTTCGCCCACCTTTCTTTTTAAACATTCATAACTTTTTCATACGACATTATTTTTTTATAAAAATTGCACCATAGAAACGAACGCTTTTCTCTCTTTTATTTACTATACCCCATCATATTTGTCCCTAAAAAGACCATTTTTTTTTAAATTACAATGTTTTCACTTGGCTACTTAATAACCACGTTCGCGTTTTGATCTTTAAAATGAAGCTTTAAACCAAAGTGAATCAAGAGGTTAAAAACTCGTTGTGCAAAATTTACTATCAGACATATATGTACAAACAAGAAAGTTGATTCCAATATACTTTTCTTCAAAGAGACGTTTGTAGAAAAAAGATAAATCAGAGCACTTATAACAATATGAAAGTACAAAATATTAAAAAAAAAAAAAAAAAAAAAGAAAGTTGTCGCCCATGTGAATCCCTTAATGGCGTATGTAGAAAATTAATATATTTCAAGTTACGGTTACAGATTCGCGTATTCATTCATTCTTCATAATTCATATATCTACAATATCATAGCTTTGATCATATCGTTTGTAAAGTCGAGACGATGAACGATCGAGTGAAAAGTTCGTGCGCGACTTACGAATCATCGTTTTACAAAAGTTTTAGCATCTTTAAGCGCTCCATATGTTCGGGATCCAGTTTTGGAGGAGTGTAACATCCTTGAAGATCCTCCACAACATACTCCTATGAAATATAAAAGATAATGTTTTACTAAAATAACTTATTATCATTCATTTTTGCACATTTTCAACCAATACCACAAGTAAAAAAACGAGTGTTCTACAAGTTATGGTACAGTGATTGCTTATTTGTATATTTCATTGATCTTTTTGTCCAACATAATTTAGAGCAAGTTAGTGGGTTTTTTTTTTAATTTTAATTTTAATTTTTTGTTTTTGTTTGTTTTTAATAGCTGTGAGAGTTCGAAACTAAAAAACTCACGGGACACTTAACCAACAAAATTGGGTAAAATATACTGGGACAACTAAGGGAACAAAAAAAAAGAGATTTTGTGATAAAAAAACATAAAAAATGTTGGATTAATCATGTCATTTGTGCAAAATATAGCAAGAATAGAATCTATAGTTAGAGTCGATTAATTTTGGTGTGTTTATTTTTATCGATTTAAGAAAAAAAACTTTAAATGGTTCATAGTTTACCTTGTTTGGTTTATATAGTTTTATTTTATATAGTTAATTTAATGGTTTTAGTTGGTCAAATTAGTTATTAGGATTGGGTTTGTTTCATTATAAATATTTGAAGTCTTATTTATAATATTTAATAAAATAAAAATCGGCAGCCTGTTTTAGATATTGATATGCTTTTCTCCAACAATGAAAATCTCTAGAAAAAAGAGCAGTTTTAAATTATTTTAATTTTTTTAAAAATAGCCTACTGTACCTGATTACCATTTTTTCACTGTCAAATTAAAGTCAACATGGTCAAAGTAAGATATACATTACCTGTGTGAGTTCTCTTTTGGTAAGAATGTGGTAATGTCTCTGCCAGATTCTCTGAATGGCCATGGTGGCAGCAAGAAAACCATACGCGATACCAAGAATCGCGAATATGACAACAAATACAATAACCAGAGCAAAACATGCTTCCATAGATGCTGGAAAACAGTCCAACACTCCCCAACCGTAGCAGCAGTTATGACATCCAGCCATTCGCGGGTCGTTGTTTAACGAAGAACAGTGTAATATTATCCCGAAAAACCCGAGCAACACGAAGAACACGAGAACCCCTGCGAAACAAAAGTGCAATTTTCACTAAAATTATCATAATGTCAATGAAAAGTTAAAAACATATCATGGTTGAAGCTGGTAGAGGTGCTTTATACATTTTTTCTTTATTTTATTTATTTTTTTGGTTAATATTAAGAAAAAAATATTACTCATGCATTGAGTATAGGAGACAAGAACAAACTTGAAGCATGTTGAGCTAATAAAATGTTGAGCTAATAAAAGGATGATATTACTAAAATATTGAATATATGGAATAGATAAACTAAAAATTACAATTCATCATGAAATTGCTTTAATTTTTATGGTTGTTAAATAACATACTGAAGTATGTTTCCATTTGTCCTGTTTTAGACAATGTACATTAAAAAAGAATGTTATAATTACGGGTTACAAAGTGATGATCAGTAACTCATGGAAGAATCATTAAGCTATCAAAACTATATATTTTTTATTTTTTGTTGCAAGATATAAAGGGTAAACTTACCGATACAATAATAGAATGGTATAGGGTGTCTTGATAATATACGGTCCCAACTGTCATTAAATGAATCTCTAAAAGACCCATCTTTGTCTGCAAGATATGCTAAACCTCCCATCAATCCAATCACCTGTTTAATCAAAATATTTAAATTATTCAGAAAGCAATAATAACATAGATATGAAAATGCACGCATACTGTATTCCAGATAACAATTATAATGCATTTATTGCATAAAAGAAGAAAGCTTGTAACTTTAACAAGTCAAAGTGAAGTTAGAACGCGTAACTGTTTGTACAGCCAAAAACACAAGGCAAACATCTCTGGCAACAAATAATCTGAATTTTATTTTACGCCATGAGTTTTCTTCCAACTCAACAACTCGAAGATGAAATTGAGCTTTACAAGTTGTGCAATGTGAAAAAGCATGACCTTCCTGTTAAGATTATAAGTGTTACATAAATGTATGAGAAGTAGAAAAAAAATATAATCTTTATAAAAAAAAAATAAACCTTGACAGATCGCCAATGATCAAGACATGAACGATGCACAAACTGTTGTGTGCCTTTGCACATGCATGGAGATATCAGATCATTATCTGCAGAACAAAAAACAACAAAAAAAATAAGCAAATAGTTATCATACAGCTACTTTTAGGAGATTTTTGGTACCCAAAAAAGAAAGAAATCTAAACACACAAACATTAATTTGATATCAAGTTGAATAATCCATACTATATCTTTTTCCAAACATATTAGTTACAACCAACTAGACCCAAACACAGGAGAACCTGCACACACTATGACTCAATAAAACTAATTCAAATTGAGCAGGATTTGATAAAATGCTTGCAAGCATGATCGTTTACTCAAAGTTGTTTCTTTATATGATAACATTCACAAGTAACTCTGTACATGATTTTTTCATACCACAAGTACATTACTCGATAGAATCAACATTGAAGAACAAAAAAAGCAATTCGCTATTTGATTTTCATCTTTGTAGACAATAATAATATACTGATAGAGTAACTGAAATTGCCACCAAACAACAATTGTAACAGCATGAAAACATATGAAGAACTAATTATATTACTAGAATGAATATGAATATAAACAATTTACAAGGTAAATGTTTTCAAATTGAAGTAAGCATAGTATAAATTACCATCCTCTCCGTCGCATTCAAGGCAAATGCGACAAGTAGCTATCGAACCATTTTCAACATCTTCATCTTTTATCTCACTAGAACCCGCAGCTGCAGGTGGCGGTGGTGATGGTGATTCAGAATCAACGTCATGACGAATCGGAAGCAGAGGATCGGAATCGCTAGGGTTTTCCAAACCCGTCGCTTCCAGCTGTAATTCTCCCTTCATTTAACAGATTGCTTACCTAATCAATGATCAGAAACCCTAGAATGTCAAACAAACGAAAACGAGCATAGTGATAACTGATAAACGATCGTGAAGATGATGGAATAATATAACAAGTAAAGTAGATCAAGTCAAGCAGAAAAGATCAAACCTGTTGTATGATTGGACATAAGAGAAGAATGATTCAAAATTGTTTGATCTGTATATTAATTTACCTGAAATACGCGTGAAGAAATTGGGCAAGAAGTTGGTGAATGAATGTTAGAAGTGATCGAACCGATTTTGGAAACTAAGGTCCTTATCTACACGGCACGTGGTGTCTGGATTCCATCGGTCGGGTTGAGTCAGGTATCCGGGTCCAGCCAATCGGTTACACTTGAACTACTATAGTTGGGCCGTTTGGTATTAAATGACATTTATATTTTAGAGTAAACTTCTCTTTTGCTATCTGTGGTTTGCACGCTGTAACTATTTTCATCCAATAGTTTTAAAATTGTCATTTTGCTCCTTAACCTATGCATTTTGTCGCCATTAGCTCCAATCCACTAATTTTTTTCCGTTAAATTAAGGGTGTTTTAGACCTTTTACATTTGAGGACTAACTATGTAATATCTTCAAACTAATAAAAGGACCATTTATGGAATTCATTATAACTTTTGGCTTCAAACAAAAAACCTAAAATCTAAAGTCATCTTCTTCCCCCAACCAGGTCATCAGCTACCACCATCATTTCCACAATCCCCTCCACGTTTCCGGTAATGGTCCGATCACAACCACTCTACCTGTTTACTTCTCCTTTGCAGGTCGATCTAGGGTTCAAAAATTGTCACCACCACTTTGCGTTTCGATTAGATCTGAACCAAATTGCCACCACCACCCTTCCACGGTCTTCTCTAGCCGATAACCTCACTGGTTAAGACGACCCCATCGTCGGCGACTACCCCAACCAATGGTGCCACCTGCAAACACTAGATCTAGGTCAACACCACCATTATCACCATCCACCCGTTCAAACTCAGCATCTTCTTATTCTTTACCATTAATTATCGACCCTGATAAACACGAAATCAATACCCCTAACCTTAAATTTCAGAACGACGGTCGGAATTTTTGGAACCGTAAATCGCAGGACCTGCAAATCGTGATTGTGGTTGGTCGTGGCGAACATCGGTGTTTTGGAGTGATGATTTAGGGTTTTAGTTTGTAGTTTTGGAGTGGCAACTTAGAGTTTTGTTCGGATGTGCGGTGGTTGGCGCCGGAGAAGTCGCCACAGGTGGTCGTTGGCGCCGGAGGTGATGGTTTTCACCGGCGGTGACGTCTGATAGGGTTAGGTATGTTACATTTGAAGAAGTTGCATAATTAGTCCTTTGATTTTATAGTCTTTTATAAAATTAGCTAAATTACATTATTAGTCCTCATAAGTAAAATGACCAATGTACCCTTGCATTTAACAGAATAATTTAACGGGTGTTAATGTGTTGGAGCAAATAGGGACAAAATGAATAAGTCATGGAGCAAAATTGCAATTTTTAAACTAATTGATGAAAAGAGTTACAACGATCAAACCACAGGGAGCAAAAGAGAAGTTTACTCTATATTTTATGGATCGGTTGGTCATGTGTTACTTAATTGCTTGTTTATAAAAAAACCTTTTTCTAAATAAGCTCCTTTACAAAATGAGTTAGCTTGGGTTGAGTTGTTCATTGATCGAGCTAGGTAGAGCTAATGAGCTGATCTGGCTCACATTGTGAACAACTCTAACAGTTTGATAACTGTAATATATTATAAAACGTGTTAGAAAATAATCCAAACTTCCCTTAAAACATTTCTTATGTATAGAGATTAATGTGTGAAGGAGTGAGTAAGAACATATATTATGTGAGTGAGGATGAGGATGACGACGACATGGTGTGCTAAGTGACAATTTACCATAAGACTATCGGTGTACGCGTCGTAGGGGACGTTTTGCCCTTCGACGACGCCCAACAACGCCCCAAACACCGCCCCCCCACCCTCCTCTTTCCCGGGCGTTATCGGTGACGCCGTCACCCCCATGCCACTGTTGTTGATAAAAAAAATGAACGTTGGATTCTTGGGATGTGGTCTTTTGACCGTTAGAGGATTTAAAAAAAAAAAGA
>WOUH02000002.1:10119091-10133689 GCA_009936405.2 Stevia rebaudiana | reverse complement strand
TGCCACCGCGTTAATCTAGGCCCTCCATTTAAACGATCCAACGGATGAAATCTCATCCTACGTTATGTAGGATAACAGCATATGTATTTTAACCGCTCCCTATATACTTATTATTATGTTAACAAACGCATAGTTGCATAAACATTAATCTTTACTCTTAAGCTACACTTTTGTCAACCCTTGGATGGAATGGGGCAATGAAATATTGAGCTTATCACAAAGAGGTTATGAGTTCGATTCCGTGCTATATGGGGTTTTCTCCGTGTGTAAGAATTTCTTTCTTTGGTGGGCGCCTTGCTTGATCTTTGAGCGTCACACTAATGACGAATAGTTACAATTCTTTCCAGGGATGCTATCCCGACGTCGCTCAGAAAAAAATATAATTATTACTTATTTATAACGACAATGATTGGTTTAGTTTGGGACGTCAAAGACGAAATCACTTACCGTTTTAACACGTACATTGTTAAGTGGTCTAACCATTTTGTGAGGAAAAACTCCAATGGAAATTACCCTCTGGCTCACTAAAGGATTTTATGTCTCGGGTGAGGGCTTAAACCTGAGACATCTTTATATAGAATGATATGTGTATCTCACCTCAACCTAATTTTCTTGATGCTCGCTTTTACGACAGAGTTCTTTTTTGGTTTTACGATAGTTGTCTTATTAATTTATTAGCTTTGAGATTCTCTTTTATCAAAATTATTTTATCTTTACATTTGCGTTTATATTTGACTTGTTTTACGCTCGTTTTGTTGGCAGGGTACACTTTCATGTTATATGGCTGGTAGTTCTTAGCAGCTTTCAGATTTTACGGTAAAATGACACTCACGTTAATCCCGGTATACAGTTTGAGACTTAATTTATAGTGTATTGACAGTTGCTTTGACGTATTTATGTTTTTGTGCTTTAGTACTTAAGACTTGCAACACGCGTATATCTAATATAGCACCTTTTTTTTTTGAACGGCTTGTTAGTGGTTAGTTGTTAGTATCACTAAGTTAGTAAATAAACGCTTACGCCCGGATTTGAACATGGGACCTCCTGAGAAGCAAAGCTTCCCACCTCCCCACTTAAACCATTGGAACAAGGGATCATTGGTAATATAACACCTTTTATATGGCTATTTTAACAATAATTAAAGCATTTATTACAATTGTACATAACAATATTTTATTATATGCATGTGTGGTATTATATTATATGCATGTAATTAAGGTATTGTTGCTCTAAAGGTCAAATGTTTGGGTCCTACAGAATCCGGATTAAGATGTAAAATTATTGTTAAAAAAAAGCTAACCTTTATTAATCAAATGACATTTATTTTAAATGTAGTTATTAAGAGACGGATTAAGACGTCTTTGACTAAAATCTGAAAAAACATACATTAACTTTATTAAGTATCAAGTGCTAGACGAATCGAAAGAAAAAATGCATTTGAAAAAACAATGTTTATTAAATAAGCTATATCGTCTAGAGCTCTTGTAAATTTAAATGGAATGGAGCATACATTAACTATATATTGCTCACAAATTATTGGGAAGCTTTTCTTTACGATATATATAGATGATATTCATGGCATCTGTTATATATTAATTAATGGATATATACTTTTGAGTTTTATGGGTTAAAATCTGTCAGGAAATGCGTGAATGGTGGTCCAAAATCGGTCCCTTTGATTTCTATCCAATCTTGAGCATCAATGCAAGGTTTTCTTGTGGATTTTGATTCATATTCTAATATGGACCGAAGGTTACAAAATTATTGATGTCCGCATACACGTGTGTTGTTGGTGTGTATTGACACACATTAGTTGAGATTATTATGTTCCACTTATGTAATGTAAATTGCATCTGTATATATATCTCTTTTCTTGTTAAGAATAAAATATCATTTTATTTGGAAACCATCATTTATTAAAGAAGATAGTTTGATAGGCTGGAAATAGATGCGAGAACATGCAAAATATTTGTGGGGATCGAGTTACATATTTCATGCAAGAAAAGCTTGAATAATTGAGTTACAAAAATTAATATTAAGAGCTAAACATATAAATTCTGTTATTAATTACATGACCAATTAACTGACACCACATATGTTTTGAGGTGAATTGATTGGTATAATATGGTTTGAGAGACCTGATCGAGAAAGTGAGAATTGCATGAACATACAAAAGATTTGAACGGTTCCATAAACTTCATTCATGTAAGAAGAGGTTACACCGAGCATAAATTCACAAACTATCAATCTTTAAAGCAAAAAAGACTTTAAAAATGAGAAGAGAAACATAAAAACAAAGAGAGATTGTTTTTCTTTTTTAAAAGCATATATAGGGTTATCTTCCTCAAGTTCATTTGCATCCTGAAAAAATAATGCTTTTCTTATAAGAAAAGAAAAATGGTATCAAAACACACATAATATAAAAGATATGAAAAGTAGCTTAATTACCTTAATTACTCCTTGATGCTTTGCATTTGTAGCATTCCATCCTGCTAGCATAATTGTGCACCCCACAACCTAATCTACTTCAAATCAAACAATGAACATTAATAAATAAGTAACATTTCACACAAATCTATTTATTTATTTCACTTGATCAGAATCTTAATCTTATTATACCTATTGCAAATCCAATCTCCCGTTTTCCACCCTGGAACAACATTAGCATCATAACCATAACATGTTGTGGTTGAAGCAGCCATCATAGCACTATAATCTCTAATTGCACCACATCTATAACACGCGGATCTGCTAGCGTAATTATGTGACCCACAGTTGAATGTAGCACAATACCAATCACCAGCCAAAACTTCCGTTCTATTCACCCCATAAGATGAAACCTCATCAGGGGTAGCAAATTTGGGACAATGACATTTTTGACACGTGTCGCGTTTCTTGAAGTTTATATGTTGACATGCGGCACACATCCAATCTCCACTGCTCATTTTCTCTTGTTATAAGTTTTAGAAACTGAAAATACCAACAAAAAGAACAACAATCACATATCATATACTTTAAAACCTTTGAAAATATCAAACTCTAAAGAAAGTACTCACCTTGAGATTAGATTGATATTGCAACAGAGTGAAGTAAAATAGCACAAACAGAAGGATGATATGACAATATTTGAGTTGGTAATTTTCTTGATTGAAACTTGAAGGTGTTATATACTTGCCAAAGGAATCCAAACCATGGGGCCCATGAAAGAATTTGAAGCAATATATCTTTTTTTAATGTTTTTACAAGACATTTTTGGTATTGTGGTTTCCTATGGTCTTAGAATGGGATTCCAAAAGTAGAAAAGTTGCATTATGGTTCAGATAAACCTATTTTGGTTCAGATAAACCTTCCCATGTGTGAAGAAACTTCATCCCTACAAGCAATATCTAAACGTGGGAATTAGTTAAATACAAATCTAGGTAATCAACCGTCAAATTAACCAACAATATTAATTTTTTTTTGCCTACAAGAATTAACTCACGGATTTAATTTTGGTAGTCAATCCAGTTTATAAAATTTGTCATAAGGTCACGCATTCTAGGATTAATCTCACTCAATAAATTTATTATTAAACATAACTTAAATCTACACCATTTGTTTACAATGACACTTAAACTTTCAAACACTTGTAAGAAACAACATTCGAACACATTGGTAACATTAGGCTATATGTCATTTGGATTATCCATATTCGATTAAAACGTGTTTGCGATATTTTGAGAGAGTCATTCCTTATAGTTCCTTATGCTCGTGTGAACAGAAAGAACGTACCAGTTGCTAATTAAGGTGTAAGAATGATCTAGCGTTTAAATAAGTTGTGCGTAGTTAACCTCTATGTAATGAACCAATTTCTCTTTGAATCAAAACTAAACACATTTTTATTTTCATGTGCATATATATCTAAACCTGAATCTAAATTTTCTGAATAATATTTATATAAATTTGGTAATGTCAAACTCAAATTATCATGTGAATATCTCAACTCCTTTTATTTTCATGCGTAAGAAAAAGTTTTTTTCTTTTTGGTTGTTAGAGTTTTAATTATTAATTCAACCCTTTGTCCTCACTTGTTAATTAAGTTGTTGGAAGTGATCGATTACCATCGTTTGGTTTCAAGTTAATTATTAGTATAAAGTGTGTTTGTGTTTTAGATTAGGGCCCTTAGCTTCATTTGATTTGAAAAAGTGATTGTTAATTTAAAAAGAATTCTTGATGCGATTTTGCTTTGTATTATTAAATACTAGAGGCATAAATCTTCAATCCATGTATATGCTATCTTAATTGCTACAGTAAAATGTGAACAAGAGTTGGTAATGTAGCAAAAGAACATTTTTTACAAGTCTAAAGTTCCAAGAATGCATTCTTTACATGATTCCTCATGCATTATTTGAAAAAAAAAATAAAGGCTTCAGTGTTATTCTCTTTCTTAATATTTCCACTTTTAGTAAAATATTATGTGGACGTTTGATGTTAATTAATAAGGTGAGATGTACATGATTAATTAATGATTTCATGATACATGTACATCCATATTTCTTTTCAGACATGATGGCCCACTCGATCCTTAGATGACATGCACATTCATATATCTTCATACATTCTACAAACATGCATCAAACCTTAAATTAATGTGCGGATTAATGTAGACATTACTAACACAATTTGCGTGTACTTTTCATAATGCACTCGAAAGTTATGTTCGTTCTTAGCCCATTTACCTTTCCCTCGGTTTTTTTTTAATTTTTTTTTAATGATTTTTGCTTTTTTTTTTTTAATATTTTGTATATAAAAGTATTAAGGGTTGATTGTTAAACTCTAAATTAATTTATTACGAGGAATCTCTGAATCAGTCATTGTTATCGATTCTACTTGATCATTCATCTTTAAATATATACATGCTAAATCATTCAGACATGTTATCCATTTAAGCTTCTTACCCATTAAATTTTGTCCAAGATCAAGTTAAACTAAGGTTTTCTTTAATAAAGTTTTGTGTCACCCACTCACTTATTTTTATCAAGTAAAATTAATTTTATTAACTAGATGGCTGTTTATAATGCATTATATTTTAGTTATTTGATTTTCAATAATTATCGGCCACTTACAGCATGCGGAACCCAGGTAGTTAACGACTCCTTTATACTAATTATGGTTCTTTATGTTCCATATATATTTTTTTTGAACAGCATAGGATCTCACGTGCTAGCCACCGGAAGCTGGGCGATGTAGCCAAGGTCGATTCTTCGACCTCAATGAGACCGTACCCCCCAGATAAGCGGGAACTGGATGGAATCTGTAAACCCTCTCCGCTCCTCAAGTTTGAATCCGATGTGCACTTTCTCCCCATCATTGGAAATTGTTCAGAGCTTGCTCTGAGCAAGATTTGAACCTGAGACCTCCCAAGGAGAGAACCCAAGTTTACACCTCATCTTAAACACTTGAGCTAGAAATCATTGGTTATGCTCCATATATATGAGATAGATCGAATAAGTTCCTTATGGATCAAACAACGATGCACCAATGCAAAATTCTATTCTTCGCCTACAATTATTTTTGTGGCAATAATTCAAATCCCCACTCAAATATTCACTCTCCCCTACTCACTTTACAAGCAAGACGTACTTCACATCAATCAAATTCATTTTTATCTTTCTAGAATTATATTTATGAAATCGTTAGTTGAATCACGAGAACCGCTAATTGTAGTTAGGTGTCACAAATTCACAATAATATTTGAAAGCGTTACTTTACACACGTAGACACAACATTATCACGACACCATTGCATGCCGGTCCTAAAATGTTGTCTAAAAGCGAAATTATACAAGCTAGTTTATAAAAAAGGGACTGCATGATTTTATGTGTAAGTCAGCTTCTAGTTAACGTTGCAAGAGTTGTTAGACATTCGTAAGTCGGTGAAGTGGGGTGGGGACTTGTGAGTACTCGGGAAATACTCGAGATTACTTGGGAAATACTCAGACATGGTAAATTATCAAGAACTATATTTTTCAGATATTATATATATGTCAAATATTATAACTTTACTAATATTTAACTAAATACATGTTCAAATCAATAATCACATCAGCTATTTCCATGTATAATCATAATAAATTAAAAGGATAGATATACCACAATAACACATACCTTGGACATTATCGGAGTGATGACTTTAACCGAATCCTTGGACCTACTTGGAATATCATAAATATCATCTCATAACATCTTCTTGGAGTAAATACTCGATGATTCCAATGGCTTTGAGGTCGACTTTTGTAACATTTCTTCTAATTCGACCTTTTCCTTTCAAAAGTGTCTTGATATTTGTCATACGACTAAAAGTTCATGAGATAATAAGGTTGAGTTGTGGGTTTTTTAAAAGTATAAATTCCCAAAATAAAGTGCACACCTATTTTTTTATTTTTCAATCATGTGAGAAATGTTGCTATTCAAATTGGTAAAATTTGATCCTTAATCTTTGGGGCATATTTCGAACTGTCGTATAAGTCATTTGGAGCTTATACTCTCAACTAGGGGTGTGCATTGGTCGGGTTGGGTCAGGTTTTGACTAAACCCAAACCCAAACTTCGGGTTTTAGAATTTTTAAACCCATTTGGGTTTGGTTATTTTGGGGTTTGGGTTTTGGGTTTCGGTTTGAGTTCGGCTTGGGTTTGGTTTTATTTCGGGTTTTCAACCTTAGGAAAAACAAATATATATAGATGGAAATAACTCAAATAAGTGTATCGATTCAAACGATCAAAAAGATCAAAAACAATTTCAAAACGATCAAAAAGATCAAAAACAATTTCAAAACAATCAAACCAAGAAAATATATGTTTCTAGTGCATAATAAAAAACAGGTCTTGAAACTAGTTTTGGTATTATAAAAGAACACAATAAAAAAAAGTGTATCATTCAATCTTAATCTTCATACATTCTTTCATTTCAATCTTTATATTCATTTATAGGGTCGTTGAATGTTTTTACTTGGGGTGAGAACTCTATAAAAAGATATTTTTATTTGTATTAGTATTTTTAATTTGATAACATAGGGGCTTGATAAAACATGTCATATAAATATATGATATGTTTTAATATATAATAATATGTTTAAGGGCTTAATATATAGATATATATATACATATAATTTTAATAATATACTATATAAATATATTTGGTTTTTCAGGCTTTAAAAAACTTAAACCCAAAGCCAACCCAAACCCGTCGGGTTGGGGTTGGGTTCGATTATTTCGAGTTGGACCTTTCGAATTTTTCAGGTTCGATTAAGTTTTTCGGGTTCTTACACACCCCTACTCTCAACCCTAATACCATTGATAGTGGTCAATTTTCATGTTAATCATATGTTTCGTTTAACCTTTTTAAATAATCATACTTATATAAATATACAACTATTATTATATATAAACTTATGAAAAAAATTACTAAAGAATATACATACATTTTATATAAAAATTTATACTTTAATTTTTGTAAAATCTACCTCTAATAAAGCATTCAAAAAATGTAATATAGCATTTTCTCAAGTTTTTAAATTTTTATGATTTATTTAATTTAATCATTATCAACTCATATTTGAATAATAATGATTTTAAAATAAATTTAAATTTCAAAATCATTTAAATATATTATTATTTAAATATTTAAAATAGTTTACTGTATTTTTTATCCCTAAGGTTCGCAATGCTTAACAGTTTCCAAGGAGGGCTTTTATAGGGTGCAGGAGGTGCGACCTCACATGACCCTTTTTTAAGGGGCCCGAAATTTTTAAATTTTTTTGTATATATCTTATATAAAAAGTTATATATAGTTTATAAAACAAAATTATAATAAAACCATATGTAGATAAAAGCTCAAATTTATTGTTTAGTTTTGATTAATTTATAACTCAATAAGATAAATATACAATTCAATTTATAAACAATTGGATAAAGCTCAAAAAAATTGTTAATTACAATCAACAATGTCCTAAGAAAGATTTAATGGATTGACAATGATAACTATTTAGAATGAACTTTAATAGAATATGGATTATGAAGATTTGATCAACAACTTTACCTCAAAGAATGCTCGAATAGTGTCACGATTCATTTAGTTATGTGAAAGACATCATTTTGCTACAATATTCTTGTTTGTAGTGTTTATTAACTTATTTAATCTCGCACAGGGCACCCGAATCCTCGAAGACGGTCCTGACAGTTTCAGTCTACCCTTAAAGTTTTATATAATAAACGTAGCCTAAGTGAAACTTAAAAAATAAAACTTTAAACTAATTGAGACTTAAGCTCAAATCTTAAGAAACTCCGGTCTCAGTTTCTTTACACCAGATAATTAACTTATTCCATACCTCCTTTGTTGGTTTTGAAAATAAGAGTTTTCTTGATTAAATTCTCAAAATCAGAATATATCAATATACTGATATGGAGGACCATAAAATGGTCACTAAAAGGTTCCGCATTAACTGGTTAATATTTTGCTGACGTGTAAAGTTCAGTTTGATTCCACGCGGGAACTCAGATGCTTTGCTGTCAATCTAGGATTGGATAAGGTAGAATCCTAGTCATCACCCTTTAGACAAGGTGAATATTCCAACACATGAAGAAGCAAGAGTTTGAAAGAATACTGGAGTCATCTGTCCCTCAATTATTATTCTGGAATCTACATGCAATGCGGCAAATTGCCGCTGTTTTTGAATTGAATATTCATTATTTTCCGTTTTAGTTATTTTATGCAAATTAAGTTGAATCGATACACGTTGTTCATTTTTCTTAACAACATTTAAAAAATCCAAACTTGTTTGAACAAATACAGTTTATGTTTGCAAAATAAATGGTCATTTATGTTTCCATACGTCCTGATTAAATCTTGCAGCTAGTTATCTAAAATAGAAATTAATATACATATAAAAGGTTTGTATTATTTCAGTTTTATATTAGTGTTAATCAAAATTTTAATTTGGGTTTTCATATTATGATCTAATTCATATGTTATCAAATTTAGGCCTTCCATTTTAAGATGTAATATACCTATTATTTTTCGAAAGAATAACACATGTCTTACATCTTAAAATGGAGAGCTCGGATTAAAATTTTTATTAACTATTTAATATCATATTCACGTAATACATATCTCCTATACATGTCTCTTACTTTTGGTATTAGTATTCAATGCATAGGGTATAAGAACCTTGGGTGTTTCTTTTTACACCTCATCTTACCTCAATATTGTTTAATAAATTCATGTGTCCATAATAGGATTGTGTATTTACCTTCTCTTTAAAGGTCTTTCTGGTTTTTTAGGTGAAAGTTTCAAATTTTACCGAAGGTAAATTACAATGTAGATTTTGGGAGAGGTTAAGACGAGTGTGTTGACATAAAAAAAATATACAACGCGTTACGCATACAAAATACACCAGTCACATCTAGAAAAACAACAAGGATAAAGGTAATATTATATAGCATACATTTCTTATTGATAGAGGAAAAACAAGAAAACATATAGTTACGTTCTTGAAGCACAAAGAGAATGTTTTTCAGAGCTTAATTATATAGTACTATCCCTTGGTGATTTGCATCTGTAGCAATCCACCTTACTTGCAAAGTTATGTCCACCACATCTGTGCGTTAAGCCATAATAAAAATAAGCTTACATCATTAAAACATCAAAGAAACAGTATTCGTATATGAATAAAGACAAATTATAAATTCATAAATGTCTTTGTGTTATTATCATTGTTGTAAAAATCAGACTTGCGCCTCGACTTTGGGCGGCGTTAGGCGGGTCTAGGCGAAATTGGTCAAAATCACCAAAAATCAGTCAAAATTGATTAAAAACAGTCAAAATTGGTCAAATTTTGGTAAAAATCAATCTAAATTAGCTAAAATCAATTAAAATTGGTCAAATCTTTGAAGTATTTATAATTATTTTTAAAAAATTTATATAGATTTTGTATATACATATATAATTTGAAAAAATTACATATAAAATTCCAATCCGTCAAGATCCGATTAATCCTGATTAATCCCTAGACGGTATCTCACCGCTTGACTAACGACTAACGCCTTCTACAACATTGGTTAATATTTATCATAAATAGCTTAATAATTACCTGTTACACATCCAATCGCCAATTTTCCCTCCGGGGAGAATGCTAGCATCATAAGTAGTTGCATGTGGATGACTTGACGACGTGAATGCCATCATCACGTGTAGACCACATCTATAACACTCGGTTCGATTGGCAAAGTTGTGTGCCTCACAACAACAATACCAGTCACCTGCTAACACGCGAGTCTTGTTTGCATGAGTTGAAATCTCAGCTGGTGATGCGAATTTGGGACACTGACACCTTTGACACACGTCGCGTTTCTTGAAATTTGAATGTTGGCATGCACCACACAACCAATCTCCGCTACTCATTTTCTCTTGTTTTAGATTATAAGTAGGCTGAAACATTATAAAGAGTGTTGATACATAATAAAGGAGTGATTTAGGTTTATCATTAATCACGATTATTGAAGAATAATAATAATACATTACTAACCTGGAATTCTGATCGAAGTAATGTATGAGGTTGCATGTCAATAAGTATTGAATGACCTTCTGTGGTTTATATACTAGAAAAAATCTAAAAGGTGGAGAGACATGTAAGATAACCCCTCAACCAAAAGAAACATGTAATATTCTTTTTAGAAAAAAATTTACTGGAAAAATAAGTACGTAAAAATAAATACTATATAATTTGTAAGTCTTGTTTACAAAACCATTTCTTAGGGAATCGATAACTTGAATATAACAAGTATTACAATGTTTATATATTTTTGTTATTATTAGTCTTTTTCTAGGAATTTGATCTAGGTAAAACCTAGTTATCTTTTGGCTCATCATTAATTATTTATAAATTTAACTTTGGTCCAAGATGTAGATGTAATGTGATTATAAAAATTAAGTTGTTAAAAAGAGAGTGACCAACGATCCATAGCCCTATCGTATTGTAATAAAAGGGAGAAGTTGTACATAAAGGAGGTCAGAGGTTCGAACCCGAACAGGGAGAAAGTTTACGTATCTCATTAGTTTTCTAACTATCTAGTGTTGGTATGGTTGACGAGAATGAGCGTAAGGGGAAAACGCACGCAGTCAAACCAACCGTTAACAAAAAAAAAAAAAAGAGTGCATCATAATAAAATTTCAAAGCATACAAGGGTTTACATGACATACACCTACTTATATATTATTAAAAATATAACCTTATGGATTAAATTTTACTATAAGAATTCATGTTAATAAATATAAATAAAGGTTTTTTTAAAAAAAATTGTCGAAAACAATAAGCTGGCAAACAGCTGATCGAAGAAGCTACAAGAAGCTACAGACGCACGGCTTGACAATGGATGTGACCGTGAGTCTATTGTTGTAGATCACGTCTAATGATTTACAATCACAATAGTACATATGGAATTTAAAAATAGTGTGGATGACAACAAAATACGAGTGAAACTAATTTTAAAGATTAAAATAATAATCAAACTAAAATAATTAACATGACTTACTAAAAAGATCAGAAGCAAATTCAGATAAGAAAGAATGAGAAAGAAAATAAACTAAAGAGATCGAAAGCTAGCAACTCAAATAGAAATGATTGAAAAATAAAAATAAAATGCTATTGCGGTAGCAAGAAGTTGAGTTTGATGGGAATAATGGAGGCGATGGTTTACCTATTCCACGGGGTTCTCTGTGCATCAGGAGAACGTCTGTTTCACCGTTGTCCTATGTGCCCGGTTCAGACAACATACGTGGTACGTGAAAACAACGTCGTTCAAAAGAATGTTACTCTACCAACCAAAGAATTTGTGTTGCCTTTGGTGCAGTATAATGTATAAAGAATAAAAAAGTAACAAAAATATGGTGCGGGTAAGGAACTAAACAAGTTATTAAACCCAAGTTCCAATGAAAGAGCTCATTCCCAACCGGAAGGCTTATTAGGGTAATTTCTTAATTAATCGGGAAAATGTTACAGAATAGTAATCAAATTTTAAAAGTGTTTCAATCGTTGGTGCATCTTTTGCCTAAATTGGTTAACTAAACTTTCAAATCGGGTCATCACCGGATTTTGTTTGTTTCAATAAAGTAATGCAAGATAAATATGAGAGTCGGAATTTGTAATATATGTAATTATATTAAAAAAATTTAAAAATTGGTTAATTATATTGAAAAAATAGAAGAAAAAAAATTAACCCGAAATATACGTTACCGCTCCATATTAACAGAAAAAAAATGTATATTTTCTAATAGAAACAAAAAAGTAGGAGGCTCTCATCCACCACAGAAAAGATGATAATCTCTAACTTTGATCTCACACATACTATTTATTACACACACTATCCTTGCGTATGCCTATTTGGGCCCTCTAACATAGTTCTTTATGTGTTTCAGCTAGCACAAGATCAAAATCCTCCATTGATGATTTGATATGAAGTTGTTTCTCTCTTTCTTATTGAACATCCCAAAACAATGTGTGCGGGTACGTGTTTCTTCAAATCGATATTGTTCTAGTAAGCTCGCATATGCTAACATCTTTACAAATGATTTTAACTTAACCCTTTTAATAAAATCGCTACCATCGTTACATAGGTTTTCAAGTATATTATCATGTCACAGAGATCTATTTGATTCTAAATTTATCATGATATCCTCATAAATCTATGGCTTTATGTTTGCCGTTATAAATATATTTTTTATGTTGATTGTTCATTCAATACAATGCATGATAAAAAGTATCTACATAATATACAAATTTTATTGGGTTATAAGGTTTAAAATGTGTCTTATAGAAGAATAAGTTAGGCATATATGATCATAATCTATGACAATGTATTTCGATCTAAATTGACTCCTTGGAATTGGATTCCAAAAGGTTTCAATAATGTTTCAGATAAACCTCCATTGGATTCTGTTTTTCTATATACATCGCTTTAGATATACCTCCCTTGCATGTAACCTTCGATTTATGAGATATGTCACGTTTTTGTAACCAAATTTTAAAATATTGTTTGAATGAATATTTGATTAAAAAATCATTTCTGTCGATTTGGTGTATTTAAAGTTTACATGTTACTAGGATTTAAATTCCAAAAATCCCCATATTGGTACATGATTCCTTCATGCATTACTAGGAGGTGACATGCAGGGCACACCCATCATACCGGATCTATTCATTTCTTTTTATTAAATACTAAGTATACTATTGAATACAATAGTTTGAATTCCCTAACATATAATTTATTTTACGTATTAAACAATGATCATATATAATAGATTGAAGTAGTTGATAATGTCTAAAAAAAATGATCAGTGAAAGTAGTTTTTGAACGTATGATAAACTCTGGTGCCGAGAGTTCATGTCTACATACACCACATATACACATATATAGACCTTAATCGTATATGCAAATTGTCATATTCAAACGCATTATAAAACGGTATCAAAACATAAATAATTTTATTTTGTCTTCCATATAGGCCTGTAGGAATTAGTTCCTCGTAATGCAACACATTGCTAATTCCACTTTTCATATGCCAATTGTCAACCCTCGTACTGTTTCTTAATTAGATACATCTGAATAACTAATTCTAATAGGATTTGAAAACGATCATCCCAAAATAATTAAGTGCTCTTTAAGAGCAAAAGTTATTTTAATTTTCAAAATATATGTAAGCATCGTTTTCTATGAATAGGGGTGTAATGAGACAAGCCAGTCCTGGGCTTGCTTAGGCTTGAGCTCGACTCATTTTGATTTAAGGTGGCTCAAGCTCAAGCTTGGCTCGTTTATTATTTGATTATATAATTTATATACTTTTCCTGTTAATTTTATTTAGTTTTACAATCATACATTTTATATTTAAAATAATATATATGATTTAGGTTTTTTATTATAATATTATATTTGAACATAACTATTTATATAAATATATATTTATTCGATTAATAAAAATCACATAAAGAAAAACTCACTTAGGCTCGTGGGCCGGCTTGAGCTCGACATATGAAGATCGAGATCGACTCGATAAGCAAATGACTCATTTACAAGGATCGAGATCGTTTATGCTCGGCTCGTTTGAGCCTTTTACCAATTCGATCTCAAGCTTTTCACAAGCCGACTGATTCATTTACACCCATATCTATGATTTCAGGATGCATGTATTCAAACTTAACTATGAGTGTAAAGGGTGGGTGTAGGAAACTAGGGAGTTGAATAGTATTGTCTTTTAAAAAAATTTTGCATCAAAATGTAGACGGTATGTAAAACTCTTCTATACTTGTAAATTAAAGTAAGTACATAACTAATGAAAAGTACACAGAGTTTAAGAGAAATACATAATAAAATCGATTTATAAAGGTTTAAGTGGGTATTAACTAGGGTTTTGCATGGCTTGATTTGGTCGATTTCGGCTCAAAGCAAACTCAAAACCAAAATACTGGTTTTTGCAGTTTTAGAACCTTTTTTAAAAAAAAGGGTAAATGCAGGGTACCCCTGACCCCGGTACCATTTTGGTACCCACGAGATCCTCCCCGGAAGGCATT
>WOUH02000002.1:10100696-10118991 GCA_009936405.2 Stevia rebaudiana | reverse complement strand
TATCTTTCAAACCATCGCCCAAACTGAGATTCTGATTACACTCAAATGAATCTAAATTCAGAGATGAACATAATAGGGTTATAATATTGATAAAATGATCGAGTTATGATTAGGTGCCGGAAGGTTTTCTGATAGTCAACGGTCGAAAGTTGTCGGTCAACTGCCGGAAAACGGCCAGTTGTCACACGAGAGAAGCTTGAAAGTACAACGATCGTCCCGTGAAGTCGCCGGAGATGGCCGGACACGGTCGTCGGACTTCCACCATAGATGACTGGACGGTCGCCGAATTTTGGCCTGCTCTTTCTCTCTCTAGACTCAAGTGGTTTTAGGTGGAAGAATGATGGGTCCAAGGGTTGTTTAAGTTTTCGCTTATATATTTAGGTGGAAGAATGATGGGTCCGAATTTTGACATGTGTTTTATCTCGTTTTTATCGCGCCTATGTACCGTTTCAGATCCCGAATTTTACACCGATTGTGTTTTTTAGACTGAAACATTCTGTGGGCAATATTAGTTGATTTTAAATAATTATTTGATCGGTTGGATTCGACCTGGTTTTATTGCGTTAAAACGTGTCAATACCGAGTAGTTGTCGCGTATTGCGTCATAATAACTTGATGCGTATTGCGTCATAATAACATGTCGCTATCGCATCTTTGGGACCGGAATGTTCAGAGAATCATAAAATCTTCTTGGGATACTTCTTTTGTTTGATAACATTAATCCGGTGATCAATTACGTTAAACTCGTCGCTATCGAGTATTTATTGTATTTAATCAGTTTGCACATATTCGTGCAACGAATGTTATTTTTCTTTTTCTTTTATTCTTAATATTGATAATAAAGTATAAATTACTAGTATTTGATTTGATTCGCAAGTCGTGACGGTTAATCGGTTGAATCTGGCGATTACACGTTAAACATGGTTTTACCGTTTATCGCGTGCACTTTGTGTTTTGTCATTTTGAGTGACTTTTGTTCCTTTAATGTTATTATATTTATTATTATTAATATTATTATTATTATTATTATTATTATTATTATTATTATTATTATTATTATAATTTTTTGTAGATAATTAAATCTCTCGATTTTGTTAGTTCCGGTTATCAGTCGCGTAAACGGTTAATCGTCCGTTTTCATTTGTAGGCTCACATAAATTACATAAAGGCTTGCAAAATAAGTCTGTTAACTTATTGGGGCCTTGTATTTCATGGATCGTGACTTAAATGCGTCTAACCTCTTATTGGGCCTAGAAGGTTTAGTCCAGTGGACCAAAGTTCATTATAAAAATCTGGCAAATGTTACATATGTTCCTCCGACTAAAATGTTGTTCACCAACAAACACTAGTATTATCACTATGCTATAGCTCCGCTGATAACATGCATGTACTATCTAAGTCAATTCTTATAATTTTGTGAAACCATTGACAAAGGATTGTGATTATTCAAGAATCTTTGAATCTATATCATCATTGGACCTCTCTATTTACAGCAATAGCGGTGTTTGTTGGATTTAGCAGAAGCTAAAGTTGAATCAATTAAAGTGTTATGTCATCGTCATTTATCTTGAAGAAAATGTCTACATAATTCTCTCTACCATGATGCGTGTGTACATTTACAAAAGGTCAAAGATATCGATGGGCCATTTTCTCTTTGAAAATGAGTACTTTCTAGATATAGATGGGCCATTTTCTCTTTGAAAATGAGTACTCTCAAAATAGAAGTATATATATATTAATATATAACATCAAATATAGCGCTGCTAAGAAAATCAAATATAGAGAGTTCAACAGTTTTTTGAAATATATTAGTGGTCCAAAAAAATTTTATATCGAGAAACTCACACGACCACTAAACTTCTCCTAAAATCTACACTATTTTGCTCTCAATAGGACTTGGACCTTCGACACTTGTGATTATGTCCTGCACTAACACCTTGTATAAAAATTATAGTCAAAAGAAATAGCCAAAAGCTAGACAATAGTAGACAATATAAGGCACCAAAATAAGGAAAGAGAAGTACAACAAAACTAAGAGAAATTTTCTGAAAGCCATGAACGCCAATTGAATTCAGTAAACTTTGCCCGATTTTTTATCTATAGAAATTAGAAATCCAATAGATATAATCTCCTAGATAGTTTCTGAGATGGAAGGTTGTACTTGTATACACCGAATACAAATATGGCTTAGGATATCACAGTGAGAGGTACTTGTATACACCGAATACAAATATGGCTTAGGATATCACAATGAGAGGCAATTTGCAGATAATCTTGGACTTGAAGCTTTTTTATAAAGTCAACTAAAGCTTTTTTATATGTAGCAATAATTTATCTTTAGCAATAGTTTTTTTTATGACAGAAGATCTCGCTTGCTAGCCACTAATAGCCGGGTGATGTAGACAAGGTTAATTTCTCGAGTTTCGTGAAACCGTACACCACTAATAAGCAGGAATCGAATTGAAATTCGTAAATCCTCTCTCTTTCTCGGGTTCAAACCAGTAACCTCAATCCAAAGTATACTTTCTCTCATAACAGAAATAAGAGTTGAACTTAACACCTTATGAAACGACATACGTAAGTCTACCACCCCTCCTATTTTTAGCAAAAGTTATTAACAACTAACAAGTAATAGGAATATGATGATTGATGGAAAATAAAGTTTATCGGTGGAGAATACAACTTGGCACGAACTAATGATTATGAGAGTTTGTGTAGATACTAATGGTGCTTCTTAGGATTCGTGTGCTATTTCAGAAATTATATCTATATGATTAGACAACGAGTATGAATAGTGTTTACAACACATATATCAATTTCCAACTTCTTAGCTAGAGTACCAATATATGATTAGACAACGAGTATGAATAGTGTTTACAACACATATATCAATTTCCAACTTCTTAGCTAGAGTACCAAGGTTATATTTGTAATTTGATTGCGTATAGTGGGCTACCGACTCTTATCTATCTTTTATTCCTCTCCACTGCACATCTTTTCCAGACCAGACGATGAAGTCGATGGCGACGACTGAGAGAGACAACGGTAGAGAAGGAGGAGGACGGCGACTATCACCGCCATTTGATCTTTTTCATTGTTGCCGGGTTTGTGATTAGGGGTGGTGCTTAGCGTTTGTTTGCCCAAATCTAGAGATTTTGGCCGGTGGGTTTTCATCTCTTAGAACCCTAGGTGGCGGTGGCAATGATGTGCGTGTGGCAGTGATTATTGAGTCATGGTTGGTGGTAAATCGACGTCAGTTTCTAGGGTTTCCGTGGTGACCCTCGACAGGGTCAGGAGAAGGCAATGGATGGTCAGAGACAAATCAGTCGCGCCATCGGTGGCGAGTGGGACACGTTTAGTTGCCGAAGATGATCGGAACAATTAAGGTGACGTAATGCAAGCTTCAAATCAGTTATATTTCTTGGTTTTAAAGGTATAAGCAAATCATAATCGATCTGATTACGGATTATCTACAATCATCCCTCATTTAGTTCATGTTTCTTTTCAGGGTTATCTGCATCCAAAAGGAAACTTCGGGTGATGTTAACATGGATTATTTGACTAGATATGTCTACATCTAGATAGTGAAAGTTTCAGGTAAACCATACAACTTAATGAAGGTTTACTTGCTTAACTCCTAACCCAATCTTAACACTAAACGTAGTTTCCTTTTCATGATTGGTTGATATCTTAGTTTTGACCCTGAGATCAGAATCCAAGGGACTTGACACTTTTGATATGGTAGTGTTATTTTGGTAGTTGTTTTGATGGTTTTGCTTTATGGTGCTGCTTTGCGTTAAAAATAGTCCATTAAATGATTAAGAGTATTAGTTTCTAACAGATAGGTTGTGCTTAGTTTCTTATAGATCCATTGTGTTTATTTTCTAACTGATAGATTATTTTTTTAAAAGGATTATGTTTCATTTCTATTAATTTGACTTCCGCACAAGATGAGGTGAATTTTTTTTTCTTTATTTATGGCACCTTCATTTTTAATTGGTCTGTTGGGCTGTATTTGTTTTTCTAACAGATGAAACTGGTAACATAATAAAAGGTTAATTTTTATAGGAGTCAAATTAAAATTTTCAAAATCAACCATTCGGCTTTGTTACAAGTTATATCTGTTGATGGGCTCTCGACACTTATGAAATTCTTTGTTGAATAGGCATTATTGGTCAATGTTACAGGTTTCAAGAATGTTTGCAGTGATGTTAGACACTGATTACAGGTTGCAATCATGAATTTTCAATGCATAAAAACTTCTAAATCATATGAAAAAATAAATTTTGTCTTAAATAAATGAGATTTTGTACTCATATGTTACTCTAGGAATAAGAAGGCATAAGAAAATCTTACACTAAGGATTTTGGAAATAAGGATATAACAAACACAAGGGGCACTGGCTACATATTTTACTAGATAAACTGACGTAGAAACGAGAAGGGTTTTTTTCTGTGTTTTTTTTCTTTTAATTACCTTTAAAATGAAAAATATATTAGTCAAAAATATAATACTATGTCTTTATGGATGCAGGATGATGATGAGGCTGATTCAGTAGTCTAAAAGCGTTTGAAAGGAATGGACAAAATGAAATATGAAATAAAAAGATGGTTGACGCTTGAAAAGAATGGACAGAAAGAAATATGAAATAAAAAAGATGCTTTGGGAGTGTGAGATATGCGGACGGAATATACTTTACTTGATAATCGGTTGATTTTTTAAATGCATATTCACATATAGCGTTGGTTTAAAAGATATGATTAAATATTTTTGCTCCACAATTAAATTTTTTTACAAATTATGATCAGCAACAAAGAGGTTTAGTGAAAGTAGGAAAAACTTATTATATCATGTTAGTAATAAGTCGTGATATGGATTTAGGTAGTTCGAGGGACAAATTCTAGCGCCTTGGTGTTCAAACGGCTGAATGACACGTTACGTGTGAGAGATTGATTGTTGTTGTCATTAGAAATTGAAGTAACAGGGAGTGTTTGCTGTAGATCGCCGTGATTGATTTTATAGGGTTTGAGATGAGGATGAAGATAGAGATGAGGGTTCTTGAGCCATAGTAATGGGGATTATTGGGGGTTGTTTGTATGATATCTTAAAACAACCGACAACCCTAAACTTAACAGACAGACGTCTGTAGGCCAACCATACCGTAAAACGTCGCTTGCTAACACAAATTACCCAGCCCTGGGGCAACGCCCGGGTTAAAATTTCTAGTATATACATTAATACAAATACATAATACATTTAAGGCTTAATATTAATAAATATAAGTATTAGGTTTTTTTTTTGGGGTTTTTTTTATTTTGGCAAACCCAATTCCAAACCAAACCGATTGGTCTTTTAGAAAATTCATACCAAACTTGTCGGTATCTATTTGGATTCAGTTATTTTAGTTTGGATCGGTTTTTTTTTGCTTCATGCTCACCCCTAGTATTAACAAACACACTTTATGTCCTTTCCTAGATTGAAATTTGTCTTCACAATTCATCTCCCCGTACTGTTAGGGATCATCGTTAGACAAGTCAAATTTTTAGAGGTAGCGATGAGATTGTTCACCAATCACCAAACTGGTTAGTTTTACACTTCTTTTACTAGTTAAAGGTGGTGAACACCTTATTCAACACATTATGTCAAGATAGTGTGTCTTTACAATTCTTCATCCCAACCAAATCTGACAATTACTCTTTATAGTAAATTGACCCCCTTACGATAAACTAGTTGGGTGTACTTAGGGAATGAATCACAAGTTCAACTCAAGATGTAGATGGGGCTTGTAGCACTTGTCTTCCTTTTGCACTTTGATCTTGATCTTTGAAACTCTCTTCAGACTTTATGAACATGTAGATATAAGAGATTTAAATACACATTTACTTACAAGTACAAAAGGGTTATGTGAAATGGTTGGACAATGCGAAGTATTTTTAAGCTAAGAAAAGCAAACAACTGGGTACAATATCCCCTTTGGACGGTTGACCGTCCCATCATTTTCATTGTTTTTTTATGTGCTAGATAAATTCGTTATTATTTTATTAATATGTTTTACATATTAGAAGTACAAAATAATATCTTTCAAAATGGTGTGTCTCACCATTTTTTTTTCATAACTTAACGGTTTAAAAAAAATAATAAAACACGATGATGCAAAAGAAAACATGTACAATGAGCTTAAAAGAATATATTATATAGCGATACTCATTTAAAAGGTTAATGAGTAATTTTAAAAATTTTGTTGTATATAAAAGCCATAAATATTTTAAAAAATGAGAAATTGATAAAAAAAATAAAATAACATATTTCATCAAGTTTTCTTTTTAATTTTTTATATCACTCACTAATTAGAAATTCCGACGGTTTAATTAATTTCTTGGTTTTTTAGCCTAGATACTTTTTATGTAATTCACCTATGTGTAAGATACGAGAGTGTATGATGAGATATACGTCACGACTAAAAAGTGTAGAAAACCACTATGTGTTGTCACATGTGTTGTTTGATGGTGACACGTTGTTTAATGGTAAAACCAACATTTTGTTTATTGTCTCACGCAACAAAGTCGGGCATTACTTGCTATGCGATTATGATTTTATAAGATCTTAAACTGAATTTTTATATAGTATCAAACATTCTAACTTTGTGATCAATGCAAAGAATATTAGGCACGCCCACTCTAAGAAAGAAAAAAATTGCACACACAAACTCATATTCTTTGAATGGCAATAATTCTTGAAGAATCTATGTCTACCTGTCGTGTAATGCAGCGAATAGCCGTAGCTTTTGTAGTTTGATTTTAATAAGTACGCATTTTTAGGAACACGAACCAATTTTTACTCGTATTCCTAAAGTATCCTCAAACGAGTCTACTCTTTGTCTAAAGTTAAACCTAGTATGTTCATCTAAGGGATATTATCATATATATCTTAGCTAAGCTCTCTAATTATATATATATCCCCAAGTCTAAAACAAAATTAAATATATCCACATTTATAACAAAATATCCAAATTGTCCATCCTCAAAATATGATTAGCTCCGCCGTTAATCTTAACTTTACAAAACTGATTGCTACTAGTAAGCGTTTTTCTATATCAGTTTTAGATTTACCTTTTCGGATCTTATAAAGTTGAAGTAGTATGGTCTTTTGTTGATTCATTATCTAAATCGTCATACTTTAATCGATATTGCTATTTGATTGTTTACAAAACTATTAGGAAAACTAAATCAGTTTACAGTTTTACACACATCAAATCATAGAAAGAACTAGAATTGATTATCATGCAACATCGCTTCAATTGAGCACATTGTTGCTTTAAATCATCACATTTTTTGTTGATTCATCACACTAACTGTTGCTCCACAGTTGCAATTGAGCTTACTTTTGCTCTATCGCTACCTTGTAATATTCCTTTAACTAAGGATTTTATCTGTGAATTCCTTTTTTTAATGACACTAAATAATATAGATCCCAACAAACAACAGGTTAAAGGTTCAAATTTTGTACGACACATGTTATGGTGCACTAATTCTAGCAAATAATTAGAAACAAGAAACTATAATTAACCCCAATATCTTTGTTTTTAGAAACAAGAAATATAATTACCGGTTATGTACATAAAGAATATGTTATATCTTTCTTTCTATATGAATATACGTCTTTATTTTATTCTTTTCGCCACAATAATTCATAACCCCACTTAAATATTCATTAGCACGTGCATGCTCATGTCACACAATACATGTGTCATCTCTATGTTGACATATACATGTATGTATAATCCATGTCTCCTTAAAAATATCGTAGAACTACTACCAACTAATTGATATAGTGATCAAACCCAAGTCCAAGCAAGTGGTAAGAATGTGAACCATTCACTAGGTTTAGATAATTAGATCCATGACCACAATTTCATCTCATATGTAATGCGGGTATATATGCTAAACAACATAGGTTTTTCTGAACGTTGATGTATAAGGTAACGAGCGAACCCCCACGAGTAACTTGAACGATGTATTGTCTCTATCAAAGATTCTTGATGTGTTAAGGTTTCAGTGTCGCCTATAAAGTTTAATAATTCAATAAAAAGTTTTTGGTTTAATAGACGATCAAACACGAGCATTAATATTCTTTATTAGAGAGGAATCCGATTTCGTAATCGAAAGTCGTGCTTGATAGATAGATACCGATGATGGTCCGAGAAACTAGTCTAAACACTATGTGCAAATTGGGTTTTCTTTCTATAAAAGGTAAAAGGATACCTCTTTCAAGTTGTAGACGTATCTTAATTTGTTGTGGACATGAGAGGATAATGAGAGATATATTTTAAACAATGTTTGAGTTTGAATATTGTTGCTAACGTGTCAACTCGAAGTCGGTTCCATATACTAGACGTAAAATGCACCGACGGTACACTTTTCGCGCCTTCTAGACCAAGAAGGAGAAAACATGTTAGAAATACTTGAAGCGTTAATTATATACGCTTATCTTTAAAGTTAACATGTTCTTCTCAGACATTTATTAGTTTATCACTTAATATCACGAACAGATATATCTGATTAATAAATTTGCGTCTAAATGGCTAAAACTTCTTATCTAGACTTGACATTTTCCTCTTAATTTGTTTATAATATATACATGGTACTTTTTATGTGGCATCGAACTATCGATACTAAAAATTTGTTAATGAATCAGTATGATGTCATTCCAATCATCATGTTCTTCCCTTTCCTCCTCCACCATCACCGACCACCATTAATCTCCATAGAATGAGAAATCATGCAAGAAGTTTACATTCAGCAATTTTCAATGTGAAATCTTGCTATAACACAACTGCAGATTCCCAATTTTCAGCATTTCAAGAATTATCTACCTTCAACAACCGCAGAAACCAAAGGCGTAAACTTACTAAGCTATTGCAGTCACCATCGGCCACTGATAATCCAAATGCATACTTTAAACTGATTCATGGACAGATTATAACATCTGGGTTTCAATTTGATACCTTTCTTGCAAACATACTAATCACAGGTTACTCGAAATGTGATCATTTAGACTATGCACGCAAACTGTTCGATGAAATGCCTGAGAGAAATATAAGCACTTGGTCTTCGATTATTTCTGCTTATTCACAATATGGATATTGCGAAGAAGCATGGATGATGTTTCTTGTGTTTCAAAAAGAAAGTAACGAAAGGTTAAATGAGTATGTGTTAGCTAGTGTTATTCGCACAGCTTCACGATTAGAAAGTGTTATTAGAGGTTATCAGTTGCATACTTTGGTTGTTAAAACAGGTCTTGATCAAGATGTTTATGTGGGTACTTCAATTGTTGATTTTTATTCTAAAATTGGGAAAATAGAAGATGCAAGATTAGTTTTTGATTATTTACCGATCAAAACTGCTGTTTCATGGACTACAATAATAGCTGGTTATGCAAGAATTGGAAAAGGTGAAGTTTCGTTACAATTATTATGCCAAATGAAAGAAAGTAATTTTATTCCAGACAGATTTGTTCTTGCAAGTGCTTTAAGCGCGTGTTCGATTATCGGGTTCTTTAAAGGTGGAAAGCAAATTCATGGTTTTGTGTTAAGAAGAGAAGCATCAATGGATATATCAGTTAACAATGCACTTGTAGATTTTTATGTTAAATGTGGTAAAGTTAGATCAGGAAGAAAGATTTTTGATCAAATGTTAATCAAGAATGTTATATCATGGACCACCATGATTTCTGGATACATGCAGAATTCATTTGATGACGAAGCTTTGAATTTGTTTATTGAAATGACAAGAAATGGTTTGAAACCTGATGGTTTTGCTTGTACGAGTATTTTAACTTCATGTGCTTCAATTGAAGATTTAAATTCGGGTAAACAAACACATGGTTATACTGTCAAGATGAATCTTGATAAAGATGAGTTTGTTAACAACGGTTTAATCGACATGTATTCAAAATGTAATTCTCTTGCTGACGCAAGAAAAGTCTTTAATGACATCATTAGTCGCAATGTTATTGGTTACAATGCGATGATTGAAGGTTACTCCAGGAATGTAAATCTTTACGAAGCATTGAATTTATTTCGTGAAATGAGGATTAAAAAAGTCAACCCAAGTCTGTTGACTTTTGTCAGTCTTCTTGGTGCTTCAACTTCGTTACTCGATTTACAATTCAGCAAACAAATTCATGGTTTTATGATTAAATTCAATGTCTTGTTAGACGTGTTTGCAGGAAGTGCATTGATCGATGTATACTCAAAGTGTTCTTCAATACTCGATGCACGCCAAGTGTTTGATGAAATGTCTGAGAAAGATATTGTTGTATGGAACGCGATGCTTTTCGGGTATACTCAGATATCTGAAAATGAGATCGCGCTTAAACTTTATCACGATCTGCAAATATCATTTCAAACACCAAACGAATACACATTTGTTGCGCTAATTACTGCAGCTAGCAACCTTGCTAGCCTTCAAATTGGCCACCAATTTCACACACAGATATTGAAAACAGGTTTAAACCTTGACTCGTTTGTCACAAACGCGTTATTAGACATGTACACAAAATGCGGAAGCAAAAAAGATGCACAAAATCTATTCGACTCGACAGTTTACAAAGACATCGTGTGTTGGAACTCGATGATATTAACACACGCGCAACATGGAGATGCGAAACAATCATTAAAATTGTTTGAAAAAATGTTAAATAATGGAATCCAACCTAATTATGTCACGTTTGTAGCTGTGTTATCAGCTTGTGACCATATGGGTCTGGTCAAAGACGGGTTTGACCACTTTGACTCAATGGCTAGTTTTGGAATCAAACCGGGGTTGGAACATTACGCGTGTATGGTTTCACTTTTAGGTCGAGCTGGAAAATTGTACGAAGCGAAACGTTTTATCGAGGAATTAAACATACCGCCAGCTGGCGTAATCTGGAGGAGTTTGTTAAGCGCGTGTAGGGTTGCGGGAAATCTTGAAATTGGTAAATACGCTGCAGAAATGGCGATTTCGAGTGATGAGAAAGATAGTGGGTCGTATATTTTGCTTTCGAATATTTACGCGAGTAAGGGTTTGTGGGATGATGTTAAAAAAGTGAGAAAGATGATGGAGGTTAATGAGGTGGTTAAAGAAACTGGATGCAGTTGGATTGAAATTAATAATGAGGTTCATGTTTTTATCGCGAGAGATCGATCGCATCGCGATGTAGATTTGATTTATACAGTGATTAATAATCTGATTGATCATGTTAGAACATTAGAATATGAATCAGACCCGGTTTTGATATATGATTTTGAGTCTTGAAAGAGATGTGAATTAAAGGAGAAATCTTCTAATTTTGATTATATTTTTTAGCCACATTTGGTAAATTTATTTCTTCTTGCTGTATATTTGTTTTAATTAAGTTAGTATTATATTATACTCTTTATGTATTTATGTATTATGTATCTACTTACAATAACAAAAATGGATCTTTTGCAGACCCGTTGAAAAGATCCGGTATTCTCTCAATATGCAGAAACCTATTGGCATTAAAAATGGTGAGTGAAATTTGTTAATATTTTTCTCATCAACATGTGATTTTTTTAAAAAGAATACATTATTTTAGCTATTTTTTGTAGTGTGTAAAATACTTTATTTTTCCAGGTTATTGAGGCTATTTTGAAGAATCTTGATAAAACCACCAAAGTAAGAAATCTGTTATTCTTGTTATATAATCATCTATAAACAGTTACTTATAGGCTACAGTATTATGTTTCAATGAAAAACAAGTTACTACATAATGTTCTTCTAGTTAATTCGGTTAAACAAACTATTATAAGTATCCATTTAATCTTATTTTATTATTAATTCTGTAAAATTAAGAATTTCATTTTTAAAATATACATAAGAATATAAGATGTAATATTTAAATGCAAATATCTCACTTTAAACTTTTAAACAGACATGAAAGCGACAAAGAAACGACAATAACAATAAATAGTTCGATGAAACTCATGGATCCTTTTAAATAATAAACTTTTACTCATCAAAAACTAAATGCATTTGTTATTGCCCATTCTTCATTCTTGTTTGACTTTTTGGTTTTTGTTGTCAATAAATCATTAAAAAGTAATCTTCAAACTTCCATTAATATATTCTTGTTACACTATGAACCCAAGAATGTTATTGTTAAGGACATTTTTGTAATTTTCCTCTTTTTGCAGATACCATTTTCTGACGTTTACCATTTTACCCTCTTTATTCTTTAAGCATTCATTTGTCATCTTCTCACTCACAAGCCATATAACTGAATCTCTCTCTCTCTCTCACACACACACACACAGTTAGAATATCAAAATCCATTTTAGAGATTTTTAGAGAGAGAGAGAGTTAGAGAGAGAAATCAACAATGGCTGGTTTACCAAGGTCAGAAGTGTCATTTAGAAGATCAGGATCATCAGGGCTTGTTTGGGATGATAAAACATTATCAGGAAAACATGAACCAAAAGAAGATAAAAAAGAACCACAAATTTCAGCACCAAAACCCTACAAAACCATGATGGTTGCAACCACAGTTGACCCACTTTCACCAAAACTATCTGGTTGTGGTGCAATTTGCAGCATGTTTGGTAATCAGAACCAAAAAAAGCAAAGAAAAAAGAGGTAATTAATTACAAGTTAAAATCTTGAATATATTCTTGATTTTAATTTTTTACCAAAACAGACTGGTTAAAAGTTTTAATGCTTATTTTAATTGTTGAGTATATGTTTATGGATCAATATGTATTTTGGGTATAAGTTTTTTAAATCTTTGTATATTTGAAGTTTGAACAGAGATTGTAACATAAGATTATAGAGATGTGTTATTTGACATGAAGTTTTCTTTTGTGTTCTTGTGATTATATGATTTTTACAAATTGAAGGGTCTTTAATAGCATGGACAGAACCGGAGAGACCAAAACCTGAAATTTATATATTTAATGGTATATTTAAAAAATTTTAGTGTATTTATTTCCTACATAAAGTCGTTTCTGTAAATTAGAAATAAGTAACCTTGTTTTGGAATGGGCTGGGCCCAACAAACCCAAATTGGTTGGAATACCGAACAGTTTCATATTTGTGTTTTCATAAGATTATTTAGGGTTCTGCTAAATATACCCCTTTACCTTGTTTTTACTTGTCATACCCCCTCCCTCAAGTTATCATATAAATACATTTAAAACCTTTTGTTTTGTTATTTACCTTTCTTAAATAAAAAAATTCTTTTCAACACAAAACATCTTCCAACGGAACTTATAACACATTAATTCAAGTTTTTACCATATATTCTCTCCAGTAATTAAATCTTAATATAACCTAACAAAACATGCATAATCAAGCTCTAATATAGTCTTAATATATATGAAACTCACGTAAAATATAACAAATTATGTTATATGATTCCGTTCCATGCTAAACATCGAAACCCACGTACAGATTAAAAGTTAGGCTATGTACGTGTAGTACTAGTACTAGGGTGAGGGTGATGACATGTCACGTAGGCGCGCTACACAAGCGAGTGTGATAGAAAAAAATACGTAACGTTGAGTGAGAGTCCCGATGCTACACATAGTCTTACAATTAAAATACGGTTCATCCATAAGTAGACTATGATAATCCATTTGATTAACTAAGAACTACAAATTTTAGGATTTCTGTATAGTATATAATAATATGTATGTACGTTCGTACTTCATAAAAACAACACTAGTTACGTTCATTGGTTACTTTCATAGCAGAGAACATCGGAATTTTTCCTTCCAAGCCATCAGCACAAGACCAAATTGGTTTGTGTACAGACAGTTATTTGAGTTTATAAAGGTTTACTTCGATTTTTCAATAAAATATAATGTATATTTTCAACGAAAAGGTTTTTAACTTAAATGAATTACGATGATTTAAACATAAATTAAAAAAAAAATTTCTATAAATATTGATTTCTTTAAGGGGTGATTATGATAAATTTAGATTTAATATTTTCAGGGGTGAGGTATGACAAGTACAAGGAGGGGGTACGTTTACACTCACTCGATTATTTAATATATTATCTACTATGTTTAAAGTGGTAATTAATCATTTTCATATTTTTTTATGGCATGAAGGATGTAAAACACTACCCTTCGATGTGAAAATTAGGTGTGATCTTCTCCATGTAAGAATATTTATGAGTGTGATAATGGAGAGAGAAACTTTGTATCCAATAAAAGAAATTACATTATTTCAAAGTCAATTTAAATTAAAAAAAAAACTCGTATCACTGACACAATTGTCCAAATTGCCTAAAACTCGAAACTCGCTCGAAGAATGTTTGGAATATGTTCGTTCGGTTTCAACTCGGTTGAAAAGATGCTCGGTTCAGTTCGGTTCGATTTGTAAACGAACCGAGCATGAGCATAGGTCCGCTCAGTTCGGTTCGATTGAGTTTGCTCGATTTGTGTGTATGTGTATATATATATAATTTATAATATAATGATCATATGTCCAATGAAAACAAATAACATTCATATGTTAATTAAATCTAATAATCCAAGTTCATTATAATTACTAGATGTCCAATGAAAACAAATATTTTTTCGCAAAGATATATGTATACGAGGGTCGTCAAAGACTCAAAACCATTGTGTTTGAATACTTGTATCTGCTCCTTTGGAGCTTTTGTAGCGATGGTTTAATGGATTTCAAATATAATATTTATAAACTTTGTAATGATATAATTATGTGAGTGAAATTATGTAAAATGGGTGGCTGGTTAATCTCATTCAGTTAAAAAAATAAAATTTTGATATGAAACCGAGCATAACCGAATCGAACCGAACCGAGCAGCCCGGTTTAAAACCGAACCGAGTTCGAGCAGCAATTTCACGCTCGGTTATGTAAATTCGAGCCGCTCCGAGCGGCTCGGTTTTAAAACCGAACCGAGTTCGAGCATGCCTACGTTCGGTTCGGTTCGGCTCATGAACAGCCCTACTCACACCCCGCATAAGTATAAGACTCTCATGTGAGATTTTATATGACTAATGCATATGTCACATGACAATCATTTTATTTTCACATTACTTATTCACACATATAGGTGTTAGGTGTTCAAATCGAGGGTTTTTATAGGAACCGGTTCAAGTTTTTTACAACAAATTGAAAAACTGGGTAGAAATGGAACCAGTTCCGGGTTGGTTCTGGTTTTTGGCTGGGTAGAGCTAGAACCGGTTCCGGTATTTATAGTTTATGTTTCGGTTATGATTTCCTTGAGACTCTGAAACCAGTCGTACCTGCCGGTTCGAGAAGGATCGGTTCCGAAACCTGAATTTTGCTGCACCTCTACTCACAGAAGTATACCACACCCGATGCTACTTCTTGATAGTAAGAAAATGGTTTGCATACATATCTATCATTTTCTTCTAGTTTTGAAACGACCAACTATACATATGCCTAGTGGTCCATCAACGGAGGTTTGTGATATCTAGTACAAGTTCACTTTGTAAAACAACGTTTTCTTTGAATTGAGACTGGTCCACTTGATAAAGAGACAAATTTCTAAACATGTAATTTCTCAAAGCTAGGGAAAAAATAGCAGTTTGAGCATACCGCAAGTACTATATGTGTAGCTTAATATATACTTCTTCCATTATATATCATTATAGATATAGTTTACAAATTTTTGTGTGAAGAATATCATTAAACAAAATTCCTCTCTTAGGGCGAAGATAATGGATCATCTTGGCGAAGAGAATGAGTATAGTTGCTAATTCTTCTGTTTTATATCTACTTTATCATATTTTCTCACAACAATTCATCCGATGTTTAGTAATCCCCAAACCAGAAATGATCATCTTTCTAACCCTTACATCCCTAAAAAGTTATTTTAATGGAATAAATAAAAACCAATACAAAATAGATCGAATAACATTCCATTAATTGAGAAAACAAACAAAACAAAAATTATATAACATACAACTATGTGTCTAGTTTTAGTATGTAGGTATTAATGATATGTTCCATTAGATCCGAAGGTTGTTGTGGGTTTCTTGATAACGTGGTTCTAGAATAATACCTTCATATATATATTGATCGTTGTTTTGTCTTTGAAAACAATATAATGTAAGAGTCCTATACATTTATAATGAAGATGTATGTTATATTTATATTTCTAAAATAATACCTTATATTTCTAACAGCAAGTAGTTTTATTCCCCAACGCTCCGTGCTAAAAAAGTAAAGCACCAGGAAAAACATTAATAGTCACCTCAAAGATCTATTTTGAACATACCTCATTTACCTTTTTGATATTTAGTTATTTACGATAAAAATGTTGTGATTTGTGAACGTTGAAAATTTTTGCATGATATCAATTAGTTGATATCATATTGATGTAATAATCTTATCAATTTAGTGAACTTTTGAAAAAAATAATAAGAAATTGGTATCATAACATGCTTGTATATATGCAATGCACTTTTTGTCAAAAAGAAAGAGATGATGGTAGTAGAAGACTTAGATAAACACTCTTATATTAAGTGTTTATTATACAAGTATATTTTGTCATTGTATAAACTCATACACTAAAATTATTATTTATGGAATTACTCCCCATGGCTTTTCTCAAGTGAGGGAAGTGTACTACAAGCTACAAATGTTGCACTATTTGTGAAGATCAGTCATTTATTTAACAATGTAAAAACAACTTTTAGATGTCTTCAAATAACTATAAAGCGAGTCCCTAAAAGGACATCTATGTGGTAAGATGGTTTACTCGCTAATCATGTGTTTCCTATGGTTAAATCTTGTAAAGTGTGGGTACGGTGATTTTTAGGAGTAGTGCAAACGTAAATTAGAGACAGTGTGTGTACGTCAGTCTAATAAAACATACTAGAAATCATGAGGTTACAAATGCAAACAAAATATCCAACGTAAAAAATGTTGTGAAGGTATCTGGCAAGATAAATATATATGTTATTTGTCCTCACATTGACAAAGTATGCATACAACATATGTCCACCGGCCATATTCTCTTTATACGATGTAGTGGTTATGAGTAAAGAAGATTCGTGTATAACCTATAACTAAATACAAAGAAACTTTAAATACATTAAAAGGGTAGAGAAATTTCAAGGGTTAGACACAACCTTTTATAGAAGAGCAACAAATTGAATGAATAATTTAACCATTATATTCGATCGGTAAGCGATTTTTTTTTCAGTAGAGAAAATGATTTTTTTTTAATATTTGAAATATAAATTGTTTACATTAAAATAGAAGATAAACATGTAACAAGCTCCGCCGTAAATAATTGGTTTTGTTTATGATACACAAGCAAAAGATGTTACTCAAGTGGTTACTCTTTTTTCCAATGCTTTCTAGCTGGCTTTAATGAGAATTAAGTCGAATATAGGAGAAAATAGGGCTGACTTTTCAAATTGGAGGTCAGGGGTTCGAAACCCTTCCAAAGCAAAAAATAAGGCTGAGGAAGGTCAGGGGGTTTTCCAATTGGTTTTCTCCTGGGGTGGGGCACACCTGGTAATAGGTGTTGCCAACATGTACCGGGTCTACTTGGCTCGAGAAGATCCTAAAATTAAGTGTTGCTGTTAAAAAAAAAATATATATATATATATATATATATATGAGAAAATAATAGACACTAAATGATGATTCTGGTGTCTTTAGTAGAAAAATAAACGTGCATATGAATTTACGTATCGAATTACTACTTTTGTGATTATTTTATTAAAAACTTCAATCTAGCACGCTTTCATAATTACAAAGCTACAACATAATAAATTATAACTAAAAATAAATGAACGTCGAAGAAAATTTGTAACCTCTTTGCAAAGTAGTGAAGAGCTTTCATGATTAATCAAATAACAAAAAATAATTAAATTGTTAACTCGAGACTTGACAAACTCGAATATGATTATGTTCGTTTACACCCTCAAACTACTCCAACGTCTAAAAAATACGACTAAATCATTCCACAATTTAGAAAGAATAAAAATAATAAACTTTATAAGTAAGTTTGATTAGATTTGAGTAGATCTCGCCACGCATTAACTTAGCTGTGAAATTCAAATCGTAGGAAATGACGACATTAATTAATGGCAGAAGTTAGAGAAACTGTGAATGATGATGCGATATTTATTTATTTTTTAGTTACAAACAAAAAAATACCAAAACATTGTTACAAACATTTTTGAGTTAATTGCAGTTTTCGTACCTGTGGTTCACATGAAATTGCCAAATTCGTCCATTTTTTAATTTCTTGCGTGTGATACTCTATGGTTTACACTTAT
>WOUH02000002.1:10082287-10097081 GCA_009936405.2 Stevia rebaudiana | reverse complement strand
CGAAGCGATCCGGCCCCTCCCCGGACCCTGCGCAGAGCGGGAGCTAAGTCAAGCACCGGGTACGCCCTTTTTTTTTTATTAGCAACATTGATGCTACTCCTTGGATTTTTTATAATCTATTTTGTGTATGTATATTTGGATGATTTATGAATGTTGGTTATCATGTTTTGTGCTAATGCTTGCTTAATTATGTTTGAAAAACTCCTACATGGAATGTATTTCCCTGGTAAGCTTTCATTGCCTAGAAATTTGTTCTTTGTGCAATCATAGTTGGAAAAAAAAAATTGTATGCTTTTAATGTAAATACATGTTAATTATCATGTTTTGTGAAAATGTTGGATGTTGGGAGTTAATAATGTTGGATGAATTATTTATGGAAATTCCTGCGTGATATTTACTTTCATGTTTTTTTTAAGTGAGAAACTTTATGAGTTCTTGACTGAAAATACTGATATTATAATTCCTATCTTTCCTTTGATGATTCATTGAAAATTGATTTAAATTCAAATTCACATGCATTTGCTAATGAATTGTATGGATGGACTGGATGCTAATTATGATTGGATTAAATATTTTGGTGTGTTAACTAAAACCCGATAAGCGCATGAATCAGTAGTTTAAATATGCAATTTTGAATACTTTCAAAGTGTCTTTATGTGATTTTCTCATTCGCACTTTGCACGTGCTCACTAAGTTGCATTGTGTAGCACATGCTAAAAAATATTGTTATTTTTTCTGTTTCATGTTAACCCTTATTGTTATATAATAGTTTGAAAGCAAGTTTGGCATTTTAGGTCCTGTTTTGTGGGATTTTTCTTTCTTAGGTAATGAGCTATGATTCAGATTTAGGTACACAAATATATTGGTCTTTCATTCTTTCTATTAATTTGTTAACTATTATGTATGTTCAACAGGTCACAAGTAATGGAAATTAAGAAAATCGGCTCACTTAGACCCGGAGATGCATCATCACCAATACTGATAGAAGTAGGTGGAACCTACCATTCCGTAACAATGAGCCCTGCTTTCTACTTGCAGACAAACATGTAAGCCTCCACAAACCTAACACCTATTTCTAGCAAACAGTTTTATATTTACACCATAATATTTAGTCATAATTAAATGTTTTAACCGATAATAAAACAAGACACCATAAGGAATTTTGTAAAACCATTTACCAAAAGAATTGTAATGTTCAAATATTTAATGATACTTAAATTTGTTTTTAAGATTGAAATTGCAACCGGGATTAGTCATGGTTTATATGATACATGAAAAATTATACACTTTAACCATCTGGCTAAATTGTAAATAAATATTGATAATGAATTTAATCGTTGGTGATTGTTTCAATTTAAACTCCATATATAAATATATTACAGAATATTTCATAATTGCCACATAGATTGCTTTCATTTGATTCAGGTATTTTTCATGGATTATTAAATGATTTTTGTTGCGAAATAATAATTCTAAACTGTCACATTACAATTTTCCTTTTATTTAGTACAGTTTGTTACTAACAACAATTTAATGATAAACTACATCTAAACGAGCGTTGGATACCACTCTTGCTAAAAACTTGATCAATAGAAAATCAAGAAAACCTCACGCCTCTTTTACTTTCAGGTATGTTTTACAAAATAGTGGTTAAAAATATTTAGTATTGGTACGAATAGAAGACAAAATTGAGGTTTTGTTCTGTTGTATTTCATTTTAAACTTTATATAAGTTGTCAGCTTCAAGTAGTTCTTAAAAGTTGATTATATCGAGATCCAGATATCTATTAAAACATCTATACTATCATAATATACTTTTTTCTAACGCAAGTGTAAATGAATATGAACATGAATTTTTGTAAATATCAAAACATGGAGATGGCAAGTAAGTTTATGAACCAGCTTACACATTTATGCATGTGTGTTGTTAGTAGTTTCTGATACGTTTGCTACACATTTATTTATATTTTATAACAAAGGTCATTCAAATGGTCATTACAAGATTATTGACCATTTTAATTAATTTTAGTCTATTAAAAATATGTATACAGTCGACGAAGCAAGCACAACAAAGAAGCGTAAATAACCACCCAACAGTAGAACCAGCACAACTTTTGACTCTTAACAAAGCAAGCGCAACAAAGAGGCGTAAACAACTTTTGCCTCCAATTGGGAGAACTTTTGCAGAACTAGCAAACTTCTATAAACAATCATCTAAACTATATTTTGTAATATGATAAAATAGCTTGGTCTTTACAACATATTTGGTCTACAAACAATGTTCGATCTTAGTTAAACTAGGTTGCAACATCATGTTCGGCTTCAAATATGCATAATATGTTGATCCAGGTTTTAAACATATAAAAAGCCGCAGCAACGCGCGACACTGAATAAACCTAGTTGTATTAACATTTGAGACGATATTTAGAAATAGTATTACTTAGGCTATGCATGAATTTTACTATTTCAGTGACAATAAATATTAGTATTATTCTGTTAAGTAATTTAAAAGGAGACAAGTCTGGATATAAAAAGCGAAAGTAAAGGAGTTAATAACGATACACGACATTTGGCGGAAGCATGAATGTCTATGTGGCCATTTCAGAAAGATACACGTCGAATACACAAAGTTTTCTGTTACAAGACTCTTCTCATGTTCACCCTATAGTCTTTTTTTTTCTAATTATGAATTTCATAGTGTAGATTACATTAATTTAGATCATATATAGTTTCAATATTAGATTTGCAGTTATTAGAACTTATTAGACTAGAGAGTTTTATATATTTTAGTTTTGTATCGTTTAAAATTTACTTAATTTTCATGAGGCGGTTTCTCTTATAAAGGGTTTTCTAAAACTAAGTTAGACAAATAAAACATATATTTTATAATTGTTTCTCAAGTTAACTTGAAATCGAAGGTTACAATAAAAAGAGATCTAACTTTTAGAATAGTAACTAAGTTTCTCAAGTGTTTCAATTAAGTCATTTATAATTTTTTTTGTCCTTCTAAAGTTACTCGTCTTTCACTGGTTGTTTCAATTTTATGTAATTTTGTTATAAATATCTAATTTTTTAAAAATTGATTTAAGTAATTGATAAATAGTTGTTTCGTATATTTGTTTTTTTCACAATTGCTTCATGTGAATTGTAGATAAAGTTTTCACTTATTTTAAATTAATATTTATATATGTTTCATTTGGCTCAATCAATTTTTTTAAAGTTACATAGGATTAGTCTAGTGAAAGTTGAATGACTTTAAAGACAAAATAAATTTGAGTTAGTTAATTGAAACAGTTAACAAATTTTATTTTATAGACTTATAATAATATAGTTTTTGTTAACTCATTAATTTCTCGTAAAAAAGTGAAACTATAAGTGGTTGTAACTTGCTCGTAATGATTATTTGATTACTCAATATTGTAATTATTCATTAGCTGCTTTGTTCATCTCTTCATTCCTGTTAGGTGTATCATCCATCTTTTGGGTATATACAAATGCTAGCACATACGTATAGTTGTTGTATAGGCATTGGTTATGGTGTTACTGAGAGTGGTTCATGAAAAAAAACTTACTTTTTGTGCAAGAACAAAAAAAACACGTTTAAGTTAACTGGAAAAATTTCTCGTTTCTTCATATGTTATTATTATTTAAAATTATTAGCGTCACTGAATTACATATTTTTTTATCTTTAATACGAGTGTAATGAAGCTATAAAAAATTACGTCCTAAAATGTACATAATACATAAAATTAAAAAAATTAATGAAAATTCTTATAGAAAACGTGAAAACTAGTTCAAAGTACAAAAGCATGTGAATTACCATCCTGTTGCATATGTACACTATGTCAGTTGCATATATGCGGCATAAACGATAAAAGAAAATATTAAGTCTTGTTCAAAGATATCCGGTTATGGATTACGGCACTACACTACTTATATGTGATATTCATATAAATATGACATTTCAGTAGCATATCAATATTTATGCATCAATGTCAAATCGTAGAAGCCATGTCTCCGATGGAACCTTTTTTTTCCCATAAACAGTTAAATAGATGGGAAAAGTTGAATCTTCTTTCCTATGTTGTTTTCTACCGGTTCACAGTTTTTCACTACTTTTACTTCATCATTGATACAAAAGTGGATTTCTAGTTTTTTTCTTCACGTTCTTGTTAAAAAACTGAATTTGGATTTTAAGGTATATGATATGTTTTTTTTTTTTTTACTTAAAGATGTGCAAAATGATGGAGAAGAACTAAAGAGAGATGATGCAAACCGTTTTTTTATTTCAGTCAATCAAAATGAAGTAGTTTTGAAAGTTTTCACATGTAAATTAGATGTGTATCACCTCCATATGCACTTACCCTATATGTATTTATCTCATTGAAGCAATATATCAAACACCTGGTGGCATGGTAATTCCTTTTGAAGTTTAGTCAACCCCGATTGAATATTTGAATTCTCCATGTTGCGAAGCCATAATCACAATTCTTTATGAAAATTATTTTTAAACTAAAAATTTCATAAAAAACTAAATTCCATATTAAATACCTTAAATTTGACGATGTACTCTTCCTGTTTCTCTATAAATAACGAACTGAATTTCTAGACCTCCTGTTCCAACAACTGAATGAAATCATGCATATGTCTTCCATCTCCAAATCACGTTTTCGGTTTTAATTTCTTCACATACTTCGATTTCAAGCCTCTCTTGCTAGTGCATCGATGCTCGAGATGACAAGATAAGGAGGTGGCTAGAGAAGCTATAAAGCTTGTACAATATGCTTAATGTATTGTACATGTCTTAAAATTAAGACATTAAACCTCTCTCTTATACTTGTATTAAGGTAAGATTTACTCATTGTATGCTCTTTATGATTTTGGCTTATGATAAATATATCTCTTTTTCCCTCACGGTACTTCTACTCCATCGGTCATTGAGGAATACTCAGGCTTGGAGGGTGGTCCCCTTTCTCGTGTAAAAGCGATCAAAATTTGACGTTTATGCTGTAATTCAGTGGTGGTATGTAGTGGCGGCCGACTGGTTGGAGGTTCAAGGAGGAGTGGTCCTCGTCTAGTCTCGCGTTTTGGAAAGCGAGTCGTAAATGATAAATGTGTATTCGTAAAAAAAAATATATATGAGACGTGAATCAAACACTTAAACTGTTGGAAACATAAAACAATAAGCTTTTACCACTAGACATGAAGAATTTTTATATGGAGATTCACTCCTAAAATATATGTGGGTTCAATTTTAATTTGAGAGTCATACAGATTTAGGATTATGATTCGAGAGAATGAAATTTGGAGAAGGTTTTTATTTAAATATGAAAATCAATAACTTTTTTAAAAGTACATCCCTGAAAAATAAATAATAAACATTAAACAATTAGTCCACCTCCGGTGAACGATTTTTGAAGCCCAAAACCCTCGCCCTGAAAACCTTCACTTTCAATCAAACTAGGGCTATTCCCGCCTACAAACCTTCTCCTAATTTTCATCTACAACCTCACCGGAACCGGCGATGGTGTCAGCTAAGCAACTGCTATCCGCCATTGAGTCGTCGCTCCTAGGTTCCACTCCGCCATCGCCGTCGCAGAGGATCGAGCTCATTCATGCTATTCGTCACTCCCTCCCCTCTCTCCGATCTATCCTGACTTTTCCGGTATCAATTTTCGTTTAATTTCTGTTTAAGTTTGTTTATCATCCCTTCTATTAATCTACTGGAGCTAGCTGTATCAGTTTTGCATTTCATAATGATTGGAGTTGACGTTAAGTAAGAACTAGGTAGTTTTATCATGGAAAGAGGATAATAATTTGACTTAAAACAGTTTTATTAGCTTTAGTTTGACATAGGCAAACGTTTATAGACATTTTTAGATACTTAGAAGTCAGATCCGATGGCGATGGTATTGAATAATTAAAGGTTTTTTTTCTGATAACGATTAGCAACTGCCGCAACTTATATGAGTAGGTTTTAGAAAGCGCGCTTAAGGCGTTAGGAAAAGCGGCAAGGTGCAGTCTTTAGACTCGCCTCTTGTACGTGGAAGGTTCTGTGCTCTGGGATGCTATACTTATAACTTTTTAGGTTGTATATTGGTTATTTACATACTTAACCATATATAGGCTTATATATGTCTACATGTTGGATAAGTGATGCTAGAAAACTATGATAACTATAAAAAACAAGTTTACATATGTCTCACACCTTCACTTGGGACCCAATTGTCTCGTTGTGCCTTAAGCTTTTAAAACCAAGCTTTTTCCTTTTTATGTAATTGCAGAAGTCTTTAGTAATATACTAATACATACAGAAATAGAAATAGAGAAGTTAAAAATTTCAAGCTACATATTTGGCTGTAATGTAAATTTATGTGTAGCATTTATTGGGAATTTGGTATTAGTAAGTAGACTAATTAGTTAACCATGTAGCTTAACGGTAACTACATCTTTAGAAAGGTTGTATGCTTACTGATTCATACCGTTTAACTTATAGTTTTTAAGCTTTTCTGGTTTACTGTTATTTTTTAATGTTTTAAAATTTCATATGCAGCCTCCAAAGCCTTCAGACAGAGCACAAGTTGAATCCAAAGAAGTTAGGCTTCCTGATTCAGGGCCAATTCCACTTGATGATCAGGATGTTCAAATTGTTAGTTCATATGCTTCAACATATTTTCTCTTTTAGCTTTCTTGTAAAAAAACATGACTTGTGTGGTCAAATTGACATAATAAGGAAAAAGGAACTACAATTTAAACAAAGTAAATTCTGTTGGAATTTCATTTATTTAGCCAGCAATCGATCAATTTGACCATACAACTTTACGCATTTCATTAGTCTGCTTTTATAATAATCTCACGATGTGTTATTTAGGCTCTTAAGCTGAGTGATGATCTTCATCTCAATGAAATTGATTGCGTGAGACTGCTTGTTTCTGCTAATCAAGAGGTAGACTTTCTCTTACCATCTATTCACACACACACACACACACATACATACATATATATATATATATATATATATGTATATTCAGTGTTGTTTGAGTTGGATTATCGTATCTGATTGGTATAACTGCATCATATTAATTAGTGGGGATTGCAAGGACGGGGACCATTGGATATCTTACGCCTTACAGCAGGGCTTTGGTATACAGAGAGAAGAGATTTAATAACAGCACTTTATACACTGTTACGGGTATCTTTTCATATTCCATCGTATACCAGCTTTTTTATTCATTTAATTTTAATATTTGCATGGATATGGAGAAGCGTATATATTGCACCGCCATTATTTATGTTAACATTTGCATATTGTAGGCAATTGTGCTTGATCAAGGACTCGAGGCTGATCTCCAAGCGGACATTTTAAAATATGTTGAAGATCTAATTAGCAGCGGGTTGCGCCAACGGTTAATTTCTCTTATAAAGGTATTTCTTTTGTCTTTCTTTTCATACCTCGAATTTTTTATTATAGGTTATGATTTTCATTGATTTGACTAACTTTTGTCTCATGATATTTCTCCACTTTTTTCTGATTATGTTAGAATTCAAGTTATGCATTCTACCTTTACGTGACATTATAGTTTGATGTTAAGTATCTTAATGTATTACATCAAGTTATGCAGCAGCTTATCTAACATAACATACATATTTATATATAGCTAGATCAGTAAAATATGATTGTTTTTTAAATAAAAATAATATCTGATTTTAACAACTAAAGTTGACATTTAAAGTGATCTCTAGAAACTTGCTTACACATGACTCGAACCACAACGGAATATAAAAAGAAAAAAAACAAGAAAAAAAAGAAGATTTAGCTGTTGCTTCCATCGAAAACTTTGCTAATAGAAGCATGTGATGACTGTTCAAGTTGGTGCATAGTTGTTATCCGTGAGTCAAAATGTTTGTGTTGACTTCTAGGAACTCAATCGAGAAGAGCCAGCTGGCTTGGGTGGGCCCAGTTCTGAGCGCTATATTCTTGACTCAAGGGGTGCTCTTGTGGAAAGGCGAGCTGTTGTTTCTAGGGAAAGACTCATTCTTGGTCACTGTCTTGTTCTATCACTTCTGGTTGTACGTGCAAGTAAGCTATAAAATACTACTTTATATTTTTCTATTAATTTTATTTTTCTTTAGTAGAAACGTTTGTGTATTTCAATCTTATCACCATGTTACTTAAACAGGTGAGATTATAAAGTGATTTTCGAGCCTTTACAGTTACGACGTATTTTCACTTGAATAAAATATTTCTAATTATGCTTTCAGGCCCAAAAGATGTAAAAGATATTTTCACGACTTTAAAAGATAGTGCAGGGGACATCATTGGCACTACCGACATAATAAAGAACCAGGTATCTTTTGAACATTATTTCCTCGATTCATCTTTTTCTGCTGTAGCATCTGACTTGTTTTTTTTTTTTTTTTTTTTTTTTTTAATATTTTTATTATTTTTTGCAGATCACATATATCCTACTATTTTCTCTTATAATTTCTTTAATATCAGATGCTCTTAGTGCATCACCAGACACAATGTCTATCTTGTCACAAGATGCTTCATTTAGGCATGATTTCCATGAAACTGTAAGTACGAATATTTTTTTATTCAAATTTAAACATTTATTTTGCCATAATTTGAAACATGTTAGTTGTGTTTTTCCAATAGGTGGTGGCCATAGGGAATGATCAGGCGATTGAGGGTTGTATGCACTGTGTTAGACTTGCATGGGCTGTACACTTGATGATTATACAGGATGTAACTGATGCAAGAGATACAAATAATGATGAAAGAAATATCAGTTCATGTTTGGAAATTGTTTTCGCAAACAATGTTTTCCAGTTTTTGATTGATAGAGTTCTTCGAACGCCAGCTTATCAGGTTTGTACTTTTATTGTTTTATAAACTAGACTTTTGAATTCTGAAATTTTAAGAGAAAAAAGTTAAGAGTTGAAACAAAGCATAGTTGGAACTCAGAAACCTTCAAGCATCATATATCTGTTTATTATTAATGTAACTTTATGTGATTATATTTTTCATAGAATGATGATGAAGATATGATGTACATTTACAATGCATATTTGCACAAGCTGATAACATCCTTTCTATCTCATCCACTTGCTAGAGACAAGGTCAGTCATGCTTTCTTGTATATATCCACATATGTTATATTTATTCACATCCATACATTCATACATCAACGTTTGTGTATATATATTATATAACTTATGTATTGATTGTCATAATCATAACTTGTAATTCGTCAGTACTACATATGCTATGTTCCTGATGGCAGGTGAAAGAAACAAAAGAGAAGGCTATGACTACTCTTAGTCCATACAAAATGTCTGCTTCACATGATTTTGTTCTTGATGGCACCACGCAATCGCAGCAAAATGCCGAAACTGCCCCTCAAACTTTTATTTCTCTTCTGGAGTTTGTTAGTGAAATCTACGAGGTTAGTATACTTTGGATGCATTTAGGTGTCTGAGTCTTCTTATATTTCATATCTTAGTTATTATTTTACTTACAGATTTGATTTTTGTCACAGAAAGAACCTGAACTATTATCCGGAAATGATGTCCTGTGGACATTTGTGAAGTTTGTTGGAGAGGATCACACTAATTTTCAAACACTTGTGGCATTCTTGAAAATGCTTAGTACACTGGTGGGTATATTAGTAATCTGGTTTCTTAATTTTTACAATCTTGTTATTGTCAATGATGTAATTTCCAAATTGTTTGACTATGCCACTTTCAGGCTTCAAGCGAGGACGGTGCTTCTAAAGTGTATGAATTATTGAAGGGGATGTTTCGGTCTATTTCATGGAGCACTTTATTTGATTGTTTGTCTATTTATGAGGAAAAATTCAAGCAATCTCTTCAAAGTGCGGGCCCCATATTACCAGAGATTCAAGAAGGAGATGCAAAAGCTCTTGTTGCTTATCTTTGTGTTCTTCGCAAGGTGTACTAACTACTAATCTGTTTTAACTTTTATGTTGTGTTTCTGTAATATTTGTTTGTACAATATAGACATATAGTTATTTTTAACTAACCTGCATGCATATTTTTCTTTTTATTATGATATTTAGGTGGTGGAAAATGGGAACCCTATTGAAAGAAAGACTTGGTTTCCTGATATTGAGCCATTGTTTAAACTTCTAAGTTATGAAAATGTACCTCCATATCTGAAGGTATACACCTCTCTGCTGACTGCTGCCACCTTTCTTAGATTTTTTAAATTATTTTTTAAAGTTTTTTGTTGTGTTGTAGGGTGCGTTACGTAATACAATATCAACTTTTATTCATGTTTCCCCAAACATGAAAGATATCATTTGGGGTTTTCTTGAGCAGTATGATCTACCAGTAGTGGTTGGACCTCAAGTTGGCCAAATGATGGGCTCTCAGGTTGGTCTTTTATGATAAATCTAGTTAATCTGTTATAAAATGGACAAGAATTTTGGTTCCATATTAAATACTTTGATATGTAACATAAAGATTTACAATGATTTGGTTCTGATAGGTTTATGATATGAGATTTGAGTTAAATGAAGTAGAAGCAAGAAGTGAGCATTACCCATCAACAATCTCATTTCTCAATCTATTAAATGCTCTAATTGCTGAAGAGAGAGACACAACCGACAGGGGACGTAGGTTTATTGGTATCTTTCGGTTCATATACGATCATGTGTTTGGTCCATTTTCCCAACGGGCCTACGCAGATCCATCAGAGAAATGGCAACTGGGTGTTGCATGCCTGCAACATTTTCAAATGTAAGAATATCTCAATTTTCAAATGTTGTTACTGTTACATCACATGAACTTCGGTCTTAAAAAACTGGCGCAACATATGCAGGATTTTGAGTATGTATGACATAAAAGATGAAGACATTGACATTGTGGGCAGTCAATCTCAGCTCATGACACCACAATCTACTCCACTTCAGACGCAGCTTCCTGTCATAGAGTTGCTTAAAGTAAGCGGTTTTTATTTTTTGCTTAATATATATATTTTTTTAATGGTCATATATATCTTGATGTGTGATATTTGCAGGACTTCATGAGTGGAAAAACTGTATTTAGAAATATTATAGGTATTCTTTTGCCTGGAGTGGATGCTATAATTGCTGAGCGGACCAATCATACTTACGGTTTACTTCTAGAAAAAGCTGTGCTTCTATCTTTGGAAATTATAAATCTGGTGTTAGAGAAGGATTCATCAGTTTCTGATTTTTGGCGGCCCCTTTATCAGGTTATTACGCAGTTTTAAAAGTTGTATAATTATATTATCAGTTCTGTTATCCTTTTCCTCCAAAGGTTTTAGCATGATTCATAGTTCTAACACTTGGGCTGTGCTAGATGTCATTTTAGCATAAACAAATATGTTTTGCATGAAATACCCATGTACGTTTTTGTTTATCCATTTTTTATAGTCATTGCATTTTTTGTAGATCTGAATCATTGGAAGATGATTTTTTTTTTAAATTATGAAGTTGACCCAGTGAAAAAGTACTTTAATAATGTATGCAAAAAACTTATATACAACTGAAAATGAACTTTAAAGTTTAAATTTCTAAATCGGATCACTCTCACATTAAGGTCTGATTTTATTTTCCCCCTTATTTGTTATTGGTTGTTCCTGTGCAGCCTTTTGATGTAATACTTTCTCAAGATCATAACCAGATTGTAGCTTTGTTGGAATACATTAGATATGATTTCCACCCGCAAATTCAACAACGCTCCATAAAAATAATGAGCATTTTAAGGTATCCCTCATTATTCATTGTATGCAGCTTTTAGTTTTTCATCACATGAGAAACAATCAGCTAAAATGGAAACTAGTTGAACTGGTCAAACAGGGTTAAGGTCACAAAAAGTCGTTTGACAGGTATTAAACCTTTTGAAATAATATCATTAAACAGAATCAGATTACTATTGCGATGCTATATAGTTTTCTGTATCGTTATGATTAACAAATTAAATAGTTATATAATTGAATAAAGAAAACACAAAAAAGTGTTTTGCAGGAAAGGCCAACTGACCAAACATGGTTCGACCAGCACTAGAAATTACCATTTGTTGACTAATTTTTTACTTAAAAATCAAGAATGATTTTGACTATGACTCTTTTCATGTGTCAGTTCTCGCATGGTCGGACTTGTACCGTTACTACTAAAGTCCAACTCAGCCAGTCTTCTGGTTGAAGATTATGCTGCTTGTCTTGAACTAAGCTCAGAAGGAGGTCAAATTACCGAAAACACCTCTGACGATTCGGGTGTACTTATAATGCAAGTTAGTGTTTTTTGCCTTTGCTTTATTGTTCACTTGATGACGTGGCATTCAAGTCTGAAATTTAATATTTTGTTCTTCTCATTGCAGCTTCTCATTGATAACATTAGTCGCCCAGCCCCCAACATAACACATTTCTTGCTGAAATTTGATCTTGATTCTTCTGTAGAAAGAACAGTGTTACGCCCAAAATTTAACTACAGGTAATATTAGTATAAATTGGTAACATATCTTGTAATATGTTAATTGTGACATGTGATGCATTAGTTTCTTATATTATTCTTATGTCAGTTGTTTGAAGGTGATTCTTGATATTCTGGAGACACTACCAAAGCCTGATGTTAATTATTTGCTTCACGAGTTTGGATTTCAGGTAATGCAGTCTCCATTAATCTTGGATAACTTTTTTAAATAATATGTTATTTGTTACTTATAAATAAATACAATTTGTGTTTTGCAGCTGCTTTATGAATTATGTTCAGATCCAGTCACAAGTGGCCCTACTATTGATCTTCTTAGCACCAAAAAGTATCAATTTTTTGTTAAGGTAGATATTTTTATACTAAAAGTGGAGCTGCATGTACATGTATAATGTATTATTAAATTGTCTATTTTACCCTTGAAATTGTTACAAACAGCATCTGGATAACATTGGTGTTGCACCACTTCCAAAAAGAAGTAGCAATCAGCCCCTTCGTATCAGTTCTCTGCATCAGGTTTTACCAGCTTCTTTGTGCTTATTGCTGTAAATTAAATAAACTTAAAATTAACATTCAAGATTTTGACTAAAATTAACTTTCTTTGGTTCAGAGAGCATGGCTGTTGAAGCTTTTAGCTCTTGAGTTACACATGGGAAATATGACATCATCTAGCCATCGTGAAGCGTGTCACACCATTATCGCTATTCTTTTTGGTCAAGGTGAAACCGAACATTATTACAATGATAACAATTTACTTTTACTTCAAAGCAGTCCTGAAGAGACAGCAAACAGAGCCATTAGTAGGAGCATGGTATATATCTATTTTTTCATTACTATTATTATTTTAGAATCTGTTAGGCATTTTTAAATTAATATTTTGATGTATATTACATTTCGAAATCTTTCAGGTATTAGAATTGCTTGTAATAATCCAGTTTCGGTCCCCAGATACAACAATGAAGCATTCAGAGGTTCTTTCTCACACAAAATTTGGACCAATGGTAATCCCGGAGTTATTTTCTATGTTTCTACTAAATTCTACCACAGCTGTTTTATCATTTAAATAGTTCTATAATAAAATTGAATTTCTTTCTACAGGTTGATGATATACTTGGGAATCCAACAACTCATGAAAAAGGAGGCGTTTATTACTACTCAGAACGAGGCGATCGGTTGATCGACTTAAATTCATTCCGAGATGCAATTTGGCAGGCATATAGTTTTGTTTTCAATTTTGTCGACTTGGACGTTTATATATACATATTATTTAAAATTATTATTCTGATTCCTTTTTTATCTGTTTTCTTTTACTTTTGCAGAAATGCAACTTTGACAATCCACAACTGAATTCCTTTGGTAGTGAAGTTGAACTCAATGAAGTAAAAAATACGCTTCAACAGTTACTTAGATTGACATATAAACACAACAAAAACCTTGAAGAACAAGCTGCTCAACTTCATATGTTAACAGGATGGTCACAAGTTGTTGAGGTAGATCATCCATATATATTTTTTAATAATTTTTAGTTTGTTTTTGCTGACACTTTAATCTAAATTAATAATGTTTTATTTTACATTACCTGCTCATCAGATTTCAGCTTCTAGAAGATTATCATCTATGGAGAATCGATCTGAAGTATTGTTTCAGTTGCTTGATGCATCTTTAAATGCTTCAAGTTCTCCAGATTGTTCGTTAAAGATGGCACTAATGTTAGCTCAGGTATTTGAAAATTTGAAATAATTATTTAATTAAACTGTGATTGTGTCTTTCATTTTCCAATATTTGAGTTTTTTTTTATCTTTCTATTTTCAAGGTATCGATTACATGCATGGCAAAATTACGTGATGAGAGGTTTATTAGTCCAAGTGTGTTAAACTCTGACACTGTGACATGTCTTGATGTTATTACAACAAAACGACTGTCAAATGGCGCGTGTCATTCCATCCTTTATAAGATCATGATTGCAATATTAAGACATGATACATCAGAAGCATTGAGGAGACGGTATATGATTGTAATTAAAAAGTTTATGCTCTTTTTTCGCGTATATTACTTTTATATAATATCTGACTCGTGTTAATATGTATAAAAATTTCAGCCAATACACTTTGCTTTTAAGCTACTTCCAGTACTGTCAGCACATACTTGATCCAGATGTTCCGACTACTGTTCTTCAGTCGTTATTAGTCGATGAGCAAGAAAATGGAGATTTAGATCTCGAGAAGGTGACACATTTATATATCATCATCATCATCGTACTCAGTATATCCCACTTAAAAGTAGGGTCTGAGGAGGGTAGATGTAGACAGCCTTACC
>WOUH02000002.1:10061380-10079349 GCA_009936405.2 Stevia rebaudiana | reverse complement strand
GCCACAATGCCTTCCGGGGAGGATCTCGTGGGTACCAAAATGGTACCGGGGTCAGGAGTACCCTGCATTTACCCTTTATATAGGGAAATCATAAAATGAAAACCCACTTGAGATGTGAAAACCATGGAAACCCATATTTACATGGTTTTTTTTAGCTTTTACATTAAATTTTTTACTTTTGGTAAAAAAAAATAAAAAAATCACTGTGTTTTTTTTAAATAGAAAATGGACATGTTTACATATAAAAAATGTATGAAACAGATGCAAAATAACATGTTACACATGTGACAATTAGATTAAATTTTAAATATGAGATTATTTGTTGTTTTTTTATTAAAAAAAAGTTGTTAGTGTTTTTTGTTTTTAACAAAATGGTGACGAAAATACCCTCTAAACCTACCCTTTTTTTTGCATCGAGTTTTCTAGGGTTTACTCAACTCAAGTGGGTTTTCAAATTATCCATTCCCTATATATATATATATATATATATATACACACAATTACACGTACACACAAGTACACACACACACACACACGTACACACTCAGTTGCACACCGTTATGAATATTAAAAAAATGTTACTTTTTATGGTGTTGCAGAACCTGGTCCTTTAGCTCAATTGGGATGTGGGACTGTTTCAGGGGCACTTGGAGCCACTTGTGTCTACCCGTTGCAAGTTGTCAGGACAAGGTAATTATTTTTCATTACTCTTATAAGCGTAAAATTTGTCGGTTATGTGTGTTAGGTAACAAGTCAAAATGGTAGTTTTTTTTTTTGCACGGGTTGGGTTTTACTAGAAACATTTTTGCTCAATGTTTGTATATATGATCATAATTTTGGTGTGGTTAATATGATTACATAAGTTATTTATTCAAATAATAATCTAGTGTTACCAATAAAATATCTTTTTTTTTATAAATTAAAAGACGTTTATTTACTATTTTGGATATACATTCGAAATAAGATGCGATCTTGTTTTTAGTAAAAAAACATTTGGAGGTTTGTAAACACTTTGAAATCCATTGAACAACCTTTTAAATGTGTTCAATGCGTACCCTTTGACCCGTTACAAGAAAATATAATCCGAAATGAGATGTTTCCATATTAACGTGTTGAATTTGACCCCTCTAGTTTTCTCCGGTGGTTAGCTTTTCCAGGATTATGAAACCATGAATCTTGATTGCAATTTTCCAAAATCTTGGTAACATTGCTTTCAGATGTGACAATTTTGACCCACTTACTAATGAACGGGTCGTTATGATTTTTCTTAAACGGGTCTTATTGAAAAGTTAGGTAAAAGCTTACCAAGTTAAACGGGTTGATATGATTTTACTGATTTTGTATTCGTACTTAACACATTAATTATTTACATAGAAAATTTAATAGAAAAACAAACACAAAAGTGTTTTCGGGTCAACTCAGTTAGAACTGACCCGTTTATACTTGTGTATTATGCATTTCAGGATGCAAGCACATCGGCATGGTGGTGCTAACGCATACAACGGGATGACTGACGTATTCATAAAAACTTACCAAAACGAAGGAGCGCGTGGATTTTACAAAGGACTTTTTCCAAATCTTTTGAAAGTTATTCCTGCTGCTAGTATTACATACATGGCTTATGAAGCCATGAAAAAGACACTAGATCTTGAATGATGATGATGATGATGATGATAATGAAAACTAGAATAATAAAGTAGTTGATTAGATAATATGTGCCCGTTATTCGAGTTACATGACGGGTGTTAACTTCCTCCCCTTGGAAAGAAGGGTATTTTTGTAAAGTGAAAAAGTAGATTCAGGGGTATACTTGGAATGATTGTGTTGTTTTTTCCATGTATATGTTCTGGTCTACAAGAATTATGTCCAAATTGAGCACATTAGATTTGCGAATTCTTTGTTACATCAAATACATGGTGAATTGTGGGATGCAAATGGCAACAGTTTGTTGCTTCGGGTAATGTGATTGATGTTGTGTTTATGGTGGTCATCGATCACATGTGGAGTATGTTGTAAACACCGTAAAATAGAAGCTAAATGGTTTTATTTCCTCGACTTACAAGAACCCTAAAGTCCCTGATTTATCATAGATATGTCTGTTTAGAAAACAAAAAGAACTGAAGAAATTATACAGGATTAAAAGATCAAAATGTTGATTATAGGGTTCATTTTACCCGTAACTAAATTGAATTTACCCATTCTCACCCTTTGTTGTCGATAAAAGTTGTTTGGTATTGAGGGGATACGCTCCATGATCAGTTGACAATATCCCTATTAAAAAACATTCGACTTTTCTTTTTTAGGATTAAAATTATTCAAACTAACTTTATCTATACCAAAAATATATCCCGTTATGTAACCTGACTATATACAAATCCTGATTAAAAAATGTAACTACAAATATTAAGTAAAAAACAACCATATACATGTATGAGTTACCACATATTGCATGCATCAATAAGTAATTTACTACACATGTATTTGAGTAACATATTGCACGCATCAATAAGTAATTTACTACACATGTGTTTGAGTTACAACATATTGCACATATAAAAACAAAAACGTTGGTTTTTTTGTAAAATAAAAATTATTGAAATATCCGAAAACTCTTACGGATTTGTCATTGAACTTAGCCTTTTTTCTTAAAAATTATTTTGTTATAGATGCAAGTTTCGCTTTAAAGAGATACATATACAACCGTACGAAATAACTTCAACAACGTGGACGTGCCGGAGTGGTTATCGGGCATGACTAGAAATCATGTGGGCTCTGCCCGCGCAGGTTCGAATCCTGCCGTCCACGAACTTTTACCAATTTTATATTTTTTTATATAGAGTTTTTTTATTTGTTTTATAACTTCTTGTCTTCATTTGGTTCAATTTTTCTATTTTCGTTGGATTAATAGCTACCAAATTCACATTTAAAACCAAGTAATAAACTAACTGACTAACACTTAGAGTTACAGGATTAAACATACTATTAAACTAGGAACTTTACATTCTTAAAAATATACTCATAAGCAAATCAATTATAAGAAAGAATATTCTAAATATAAATAACCTAACTAAATGATGATTCACAGGTCCTAAGAATTAAAATAACGTAATTGTCGAACTTCTTGAGGAAAACATACATCGATGAATTATGAAGTACCAACAACCCAACATGATTATCCATTTGTTAGAGAATATACACCATACATAAGTAACAAGTTAACTTAAAAACCCCAATTCAAATCCAAATAAAAAACGAGTCGGGTTCTTACACCAATTAAATGTTTATTAATTATTAAAAATAATAATCTTTATTAGTTTGGGCCAGTTGTCTTTGAAGGTCCAGCTCGTTCCACCATAACGTCATATAACTGTTTCCCGTTCTAACAATAATTATACAAAAACAACATATTTTAAAGAATTGAACTTATGAAAAAAAATAAAAATATGATGATTTAAAAACTTACAAAAATAACGGGGAAGAAGTGAACTTGTCCTTCAGGTTTTGTTTGCGTTTCTTTAAAATAAACCAAAATTGGGAAATTTGGCCACCAAAGCTCCCAATTTACAAATGAAGAATATCTGTTTTAATGTTTATTAATGTAACAAGTGTTTTATTTATAATAAAATTTAACTAAATGTAAAAACAATTTGTAAGAAAACACTCACTTCCAACGGTTTTTACCACCAACAAACACATTTTCACCCGATTCCTCAAGCTCTTGTCCTACTTTCACCTCCTTTAGCATCGTTTTATAAAAGTTTGTTAATTGAGTAACTGAATAAACAATATTAAATATTAAGTAAAAAGAGTTAACAAAACTAACCAGAGCTTCATCATCGAAAACAAACCTCACTCTAGTAGTCTGTATACAAAAATGATATGTTGATTAAAAATAACACTTACTTTATTTTCTATATTAAGATGATTTAGAAATTATGAAAAAAGAGCAAATTGTTAGTAAAAAAAGATTTAAAATATATAATTTATTGCATAAAATGTACCTGGAATAGTAGAAGTAAACCGAGAAGACCAACTGGTGCAGCTGCTATTAAGTTATCTTCATACACTAAACCACCAGCTAATCCTGTTTAATAATTAATTTAAAATTAATTATTAGGTATTTAATTTATCTCAGTATATGCACTCATTTCAATAAAACAAAGGTTAAAAACCAAAAGGGGTGTTTGGTTGTGCCTTTTAACTAAAATTGAGTGTTTTTTAATTACCATACTATACATAACTTTAAGCATCTAATTATCTTCTTTATGTGCAATAATCACTTTGAAAACAACTAATAATTTGCAATATAAAAAAGATTATGGAATCAACACAAACCAAGAAGAACAATTGGTATTCTATAATCCGGATCTGGGATAACAGTTTCTCTCTTGATTTCCTTCACTTTCTTCTTGCCAATTGAAAACTTTAAAACACACAAAAATAGTAAAATTAGAATAATATATATAATAATTTTTTTTTTTTAGTTTATAAAGAAAACTATCAATATATATTTGAAGCGATATTACCAATGAAGTGATCTTGAAACTACTTTTGTGGTTTGAATATGCATAATTTCTTCTTGAAAACTGATTGTTAGAAATCAATCCGCCACAAAATGAGGTCTGAAATTGTCTCACTTTGCTGCTAAATTCTCTGCCTAATTGAAGAACAACAACTTTAACCAACATTATAGACTCCATAATTGTATGAATGACTGATGAATTATGATAATTTAGTAATTTACGCACACACTAGGGTTCATCGAACATACAACTTTCTGAAGCTAAAAATTTAATTTTTTAACTTATGAGCAAAATTGAAAGAACCCAGATTGAATTTGAAGATTAAAAAGACTTACTTTGAGTGGAAAGAAATCTGGGTGACGATAAGAGTGTGCTCTCCATGATTTCTTGAATTTGTGCGTGTTTTTCAAGAACGCAAGAGAATGAAACACAAGATTGTGTACTGGGTGGATTGATGGGTTGAGGTTTACCGGGATTTTTTTCAGTGTTAATTGACAGTTATATCCATGAACTTTTCTGTCCACCATGATCAGGATCATGACTTTCGAGGGTAATTTTGGTAAAATGACATATATACCTCTTACGAAGAGAGGCTTATCTACTTGGCGAAAGGAGCAACTCAAGATCAAAGTCTACAATTTTCATAATCACTATGGGTCATCGAAAAGGTATTAAATAAGCGAGTAAATTGTCATTTGCGTCCATGTGGTTTCACCATACTATCCATTTGAATACAAAGTTTTCATTTTCATCCATCATAGGCATGTGGTTTGCATTTTATATCCGTTTAAATCCAAATCACCAACAAAGTTAGATTTTTTTGATATATTTTTAAAAAAAGACCAAAATACCCTGACTCAAATAGTTATATTAAACTTTTTCTTAATTTAAAAGTTGAAGGAAAAAAAAAAAAATAATAAAACACGTAAGCATCTGACTTGCTTATAAACTTAAATTTAAAGACATTGGGGCCATTACCAGCTGTTCTTCACTGTTTGCTTCCCTTTGGAAACCCATATCTATCTTCTGTCTCACCTCCCCAAAATGAAGTCAGTTTGAGAAATCTTTATGTTAACACATAAATTTAACTTGGGGCTTTTGAAGAACTTATCAATACGAGTCGATTGATGATCTTACCTCGGTTTGATGATGAGAAGAAGTGGGGTTTGAAGTCCGGCAAGGTGGTGCGGCCGTCGAGATGTTCTTCGAGCCAAACTCCGATCTGATGCTTATCGATCAGAGTGGTGAGTGTGTTTGAGAGCTTGTGGTCATTAGAATGGGGTCGAACCGAGGGAATATTTATACTCAGAGTTAAGCTTCGAGTTAGGGTCTAATTGGCGGTTTCTTGGGGTTTGATTGGAGTGATTTTTGAGCAAGACTGAGCGGATTAATGGTGGTTCTGTAATCGTGGAAAGGAGAAGTGTCAAATGGTGAGGTTTGCGTGTCAAGAGGGTGCGGCTATGGTGGCTGTGATTTTTGGTTCGATCGGGTCACAGGTGGGCGAAGGAGATGACTCCATGGGTAGTGGAGCTGGTTCGTGGGTCCTTGGGTCACATATTTCAATGTTTGACAGATTAAGTCCCTCTAAATTTTGGGTTTGATAGTTTAAAGACCATATCCCAATTCAAATAGTTTTAAAGTTTCGTTGCTTCTATATTGACCACATAATCTTATAAATTATAGTTTTAGTCCCTAGGGGCATTTTAGTGTTCTTAAAGAAGTTAACAGAAAAATCTAACCCCGTTAGTCAAAAAGGACTAAAACGGATACAAAATGCAAACCCTAGACCCATAATGGATGAAAATGAAAACTTTGTATTCAAATGGATAGTATGAAAATGAAACCATATGAACGCAAACGACAATTTACTCTAAATAAGCATTGAAAATCAACAAAAAGCTGTTGATACCCGCTTAATTATTTTATTAAGATCTTGCATTTGAATTAGTAAGAGACATAAGTTGATTAGTTAGAACACTTAATGGTTATCCAACATATTAAGATATTAATGACTTAGTTTTCAGAAACATACCGAATGATTCAGTACTTTAATTAAATAGTTCAACGGTAGGACTATACATGATACATTTCAAGTGGGAAAGGTGGGACTTGGGCTTACCTTGTTATCAAACAAGCCGAGCGAGGTTTTTCCCATTTATTTTTGAAAGAATTATTATATTTTAAGCATATTCATTAACAGAGATAAAATAGTATTTATATTCATTAATATAGAAAAAATAATATTTTTGTATTTGTATTTAAACAATTTACGAGCCGTAAGCTTTTTAAATAGCCTATTTAACGGTGTACTAAAGTTTAAAACTTAGGATGAACTTTGTGAATTGAACCGGCCACTTACAGCACTCCAAAATTTTGTCAAAGCCGGCCGTACTACACATGACATATTTGTTAGTTATTTTTTTTGTTATAAGTAGATCCAATTAAATTTATCATTATGGCCCATCGAATTGAACCATGCAAAAAAAAAAAATTCTATAACTTTTAATCTAAACAAACATGAAATGGACCAAAACACGTACTCGATACACTATCCAAACTAATGATTGTTTTATTAAAATACACAAGATACAATAACCAAATGATAATTCTATAATACAATACGGCTAAAACACTTAACAATAAACACTTTAGCCTTTATGATTCACAAACAACCTATTAAATGCACAAAATGACTATATTACTCATATATTTAGTTGAATTTGGAACAAATCTTTCTAATTTCTCCTTGCGTACCAGTTTTCACTTCAATGCTACTCATCTTGATCATGGATTTCTTGAACTCAAAATCAAATCTAAGTCCCAACAACCCTCTAATCGTTCCTGCATATTTCTTCACTATTTCTTGGGTCGTCGGGTCGCCCCATAATCTCTGATCCGACTCCAAAACACCATATCCATCGCGCACATTCTTGAAGTAGTTCACATCAAACTTCAACTGGCTGTCTTTATCCAATGCAACTCGTTCTGTGCCATCAGTGTTTTTTGGACACATGGTTTGGAACTGAGTTAGAGCCGATTGACTCAGGCTCGGGTCTGAGTTACCAGTTGATGTGAAGTTGTATAGGCGGTATCTAAAGAATCGGCAATCTGTTTGACCTATTGTATGTGCACCTATATATATCACAAAATGCATTCTTAATACATCGATAGTTGTTATAAAGTGATTATGTGATATTGAAGAACGATGATCAAATAATCAATCAAGTGTAAATAGTCTTTGGGTGTGCTTTGTGATTTGAAGTTTTAATATTAAAAGTAAGATATTATAATGTTTAGATTTGACTCATTCAAAGGGATGAATATCATACCGGATAGTGTCACTAAATCTTGATCATCAAGGCCTTTAAAAGCAAACTTTCTTCTTTGGGTGTCAACTGAATCTAAAGGTGATGGTAAAGTTGTTACTTTAGAAGCCAATGAGACTTTGCCATCTCGTCTGCCGGTTGGCACCGCCCAATTTGGCCCGTCACTCTAAGACATGACATGAAGCGTGTCAGATAATCATAACCGAGATCACTTTATTCACATGCTAAAAAGTTATTATTACTATGGCGTTCATAAAACGTTGAAACAAGTCGAACCGTCCAAACTAAATGGTTCAGGTTTGAAACTTTGAACAAGCCGTTTATCCTATATACTCTTCTTTTTTAGAAATTAAAATATGTAATTATGCATGTCCTAATCACTTATCTTATTTAAAATATATCGATAAAAGAAAAAGTTATCAGTACTACCAAATAGGTAAGCCGACCCACCAAACTGGGTCGGGTTGGTTTATCTTTCCCTTTTCGTCAAAATTCAAAACCGATCTATGCAAACCCTAAACACCCCTTGTTTTTTACTACTCTAAAATAAATAACACGTTTTATTATGCGTATAATAAATTTATTAATTACGCAAAAAGATTACCAAATCAACTGAATCACGAGCAGCCAAAGCAAGAATATCAGCACAAGAAACAACACCAGGACACAAAGCTTCCAATTGCGACTTCGTGTCATCAATGACCTCAAATCCTCTTAATCCAAGATTAGGCAATGCATTAATCTCAGCAGAGCTACCTTTAATCAAGATTGACCCATCACAACCCTAAAACAGAAAACCCATTAATAAGGTTCAGAACTTTTTTAAATTCCGAAAACACCCTTTTAAATAAATCATTACCTCAACAAAGCAATCATGAAAATGAAGCCTAAGAAGACCAGCAGCAACCGTAGGATCATTCTTGAAGTGTGCTTCAACGGTTGATCTAACTGTAGCTTCAGCTTTGGGACATGTGGAAGAATAAAACCCTGATTTTAATCCGCCTTGAGGTTTAACAACTGGGATTAAGATCATTAAACTCAAACTAATCACGATTAGAACATTGATCTCCATTTTTGTATATCTTGTTCTATCTAATATATGCTCTATATATATACTAGTTTGAGTCCATTTTAATGGTGGTAAAGTGTAGATTCTATTGTTTGGTTTTAGTGGAGCTCGACTCATCGAACCAATAAAAAGGAAAATACGATGAAATTGATATTACAAGTTTTACGCGGTTTTAGTTTCTTTTAGTGAATGTTCTATTTTATGCAAATGTCAATAAGTTCACATTAGCTTTTTTAAATGTTAGTGAGTTCATGGATCAGCATGCATAATGATTTCAGTTTTTGATTAATTATAATGTATGGTATATTGGTTTGCATGCATGATGCATTATGTTCAGATTAAGAATGATAGTTTTTCAACCAATCTTTTTTTGTTTTATCCATGTAAGTGTAGTTCTATGACCACAAATTGAACATAATTTATGTTATCGAAAAAAAAATAGTACCGTTAGTGGTGGGGTTGGGGTCTCAAAGCTTTTCTAAAGTACGACTTCTGAATTAAGATAAAGAATAGTAATGTCACGGAAGATCATACCTAACATCAAATGAAGACACCAATAATTGTTTGGATACGTTAGATGATCCTACTCCTCGTTGACTCTCGCTCGCATGCTGTCAGATGTTGGTAATTTTAGTGTTATCAACGTTTTTAAGATATTGGATTAACTTGTTTATCGAGAAAATAACATTAGAGATTAAACGAGTTAGGTGACGCGGCAGTGCGAGCTCGATTTAATTTTAAATGTTATTTCAGTTTTATAGCTAAGTTTGGGCTTGATATAATACGTATAATTAACTTGGACTAATTATGTAATTAATTGAAAAGTGTGGGCTAGTTTTGTAAATTAGAAGATTCTTATATCTTCTAATATCGGTGCAAGATACGGATATAGAAAAATGTGTATTAAGGGTTACTTAAGGAACCATCGAACAAGAAGAACGAACACTAGAAAAGCAAAAATTCAATTCCAAACAACAGAAATCTCTTTCTTATCCGATAAATCATTGTGTATAACCCACAAATATGTTTATCTGAAAATGGTTCACGATTCAGAGATTAATCCAGGTATTTGTGTTCATGAAGATTTAATTCGATTCAAGTTGCAGGTTTGATTATTTGTTTATATTTCTTGTTTTGACAACCAATTTTACAACATGAGAGGTATGACACACCACCCCTTTGGGCTGTGAACCATGTCATGACTTCGAACCGTGGGATTTCTCACTTTGTGAGAGATTTTGGGGGAGTGAATATAGCTGTTGAACATGTTGAAGAGTTAATTATCCTTTAGACCTTTTTGTTTTCAAATTTACCCTATGCATATACAATCTATCACCTTATTTTTTTTTCTAAACTAACACCATTCTTCTTCTCTGTTATCTTATATCTTCCATATTTAGTATTTTCTCATTACTTGAAATATGAACCGAAACACACACCCATATAGTCTTACTCCCCGATCTACAATATTATTTATTGTAGCACGTGAACTCTTAAACTCGTAAAGAGGGATATCAGTACGTACATATCACTATGCTACAAGTCCTTTCGTATTTTACCACATCAACCAAGTTTAACACCAGAAACTTTGAATTACCAATTCACCACTGATTAATTAAATCGGTAAGTGAGCTTAACTAGATACTTGGTTCACCAAATCAATCATTTCCAACGAGATAAAATCTTAGTTAGAAAAATACCATGGCAATTAGTTTAACCTAGGCTACCAACCAATCTCGTTCAATCACAAGTGGTTCAAACGTTTCACAACAAGTGCGATTTTTAATATACCCGGAAAACCATTACCTACCAACCTATACAATAAATATGTGTTAGTTTGGGCTACCTCCTTTCTCTTAAACGAAACAAATAGGTCGAAGTAACAGTCACTTAAAAAAAAGTAAAAGAATCAACATAAAGAAGGTCATTCCAATACTGATCGTCTCGTTTATTTTCTTATGGACCATTTGTCTATTGGACTATTGGTACACATGGGCTGAGCCCAGGATCTAGCCCAGGGATATTTTAAGCTCACATCACCAACTTTAAACTTTACCTGTGAGTAATTAATGAACCGGTATATATATATATAAAACTATGTGTTAGTTTGGGCTAGCTACCAATGTTGGTCTCTATGAAAAGCATGCATTATTAGCAAGCACGATATACAACTAAAGAACTAATGTTGCATTATATTGTTACCATCGATCAATAATGTTATAACATATTAACATGATAACAAAACGTAGAAGTCGTTTATCTACCAACATGCAAGTACGAATGAAAACATTAACAACATAATTAAACTGTAGTGACTGCTGGTTGGAAATTGGAATTAGTCGTTATCCAAATCAAGACAACATGACTTCACATAACCTTAATTAATCTGATATTAAACAAATACCACTTTTGTTATTTCTTCTAATAATAATCTTACAAACACAAATCAAGATTCTCATCAAGGGTGATAAAGACATAATCTTTATGGTTAATCATCATTATCATCATCATCATCATCATCTATGCTTGTAATGTATGTATTTTACAACCGTATAGTTAGCATCTAATCCAAATCACCCATATGTAAAAACAAATCATATGTAATACTATTCATCTTATTTCGCTAGTTGCTCATGAAGTGGAAGTTTATTCCAAGTTTCTTCAATTCCACTTACTTGCAAAGGAGGCAACGAAAAAACACTAACCGTTGAGCTTTTGCTTCTTATTTCTTTCAATGCTTTCAAAGCCGAAATCATACTTTTCGTATACAAACACTTCATATACTCCAACACAACAACTTCATTACCATTTAATGCCTCAATTGCATCTGCACCGGTGGTGGTGGTGGTAGGTCCTTCACCATCACCACCACCACCGCCAGTATCACCGCTACCACCTCCGCCAGTATCGTTGGATGGAGGAGGTGGTGGTTCGGTTAGCGGGAAGTGGCGGTCAAGCATCACCTCACATTCTTTCACTAACTTGTACAACAAGTCAGTGGTGAAGAATGGTTGTTGTAGAACTTTTTGAATAAATGGTAAACGAAGAAGAGCTCCGGTTCTTTTGTCATATTTCTTTAATATTTTTACAATTCCTGATTAAATTAAAAGATTTTATGTCAACAAGAAGAATTTAATTATATAACTTACAATAAAAAATTTGAAATTTACAAGAAAGATTAGTGACCTGTGTAGTTTAATGCACTATAATTCTCTAATAAAACCATCTCTCCATGAAAATCAACTATTTCTTTTCTTATCTTGATCATTTCTTCGTTAGAATCTTTAGCTTCAATAACACTATTTTGAAATTCCTGTATATCAAAACCAGATATAAAACATGTTTAGTTAAAATTAAATATTGATTAACTATAATAAAGCCATATATTGACTTCATAATGAGGGTTTGACTTTTAGTATTGACCAAAGTATCTTATATTTATAATTTATATCCACCACTTTGAATTACTGAAAGGTTGCTTTATGTGGTGGATTAAAACATAAATAATCCTTATATAAGACAACAAATACTAAAGTCAAAAGTGAAGTCTTCTTTTAAAACTATCTAATGAAAGATTACAATATTCCAGTAGTCAGTTCATTATTCATTTTAGATATCATTAACAACACATCAAAAAAGATGATCTTGATATCCATAATTTCAATTCTACATAGGTTTAGACAGAACAATTTCCATTTCATAGCATTTTAAAATTATGAATGTTTTAGAATCCCTAAATTAGTGACAGTATTGAATATGAAAACTATTATCTAGCAGCAGGATGAAATTTTTATAGTCTTATATTGATTTGGTTTTACACATATATATACAGATTATATACAAACACATATATGAACACACTACATGCTAAACCTTCCTTAAGATTCATGCCTCTTGCAATTTTGCATAATTGCATTGCCAATTTGTCATGCTGAAAACATACACTAGTTTCACAATTAAGCTCGCTAATAATCTAATTGAAACATAACCTAATCAATCACATAAGAAAGTGAAACTCATCATCTTAGTAACTACAAATCATCTATACAAAAAATTTAACACAGATAGCTTAAGAGATCTAACAATAACAGAACGAAATCCAGATCGAATACCTTCAATTTGATGATGTACTCTTCCTCCTTCTCAACGAAGAACGAATTGAATTTCTCGACTTCCTGTTCCAGCAACTGAACGAAATCAATTTCTTCTTTCGACAACACTCCACCATCACCGGCAGACACCGTAGAATGTTCGTCGGAGATCCGCGTGCGCTTGGGTGGACGGTTACAGTAGTCAGCGGATGGATTGATAAGCTTCAATCGTTTCTTGAGATCTTTGTAGGACAGAAACTTGTCTCTCCATTCTGGCAATGTTTCCTCGATCTGATTGCTTAAACTCTTACCGAATTTCATGATTGTTGATTTGTTGTGACTTGTGAGTATGAGATTAGCGGAGGAGGAAGAAGAAGGTAGAGAGAGAACAGGAATATTATACGGAAGTTGGAAGGAGAATATGCGGAAGATGGAAACGCATATTCTGTAGAATATATTTCCAGTTTTATATAATTACATAAATAAATTAGAAATTTCAAGTGTCATGTATTATCTTTCGTTACTTCAAATAAAATATTTTATGTAATTACATAAATTAGAAATTTCAAGTGTCATACATTATCTTTCATTACTACAAACAAAAAAAATTCGATAATGATCTGATTTAAATGTTCAGTGACCTAATTTGGATAAAAGATATATCAGTGACCTAATGTAACACTTTTATTCTCGGGTTGTTTTCAAAGTTAATTATTATAGAAAAATAACCAGAAAAATAGTCAGTTATTCAACAACGTTTTTTCTATATAAAGGCGTGCTAAACGAAGGAGGAACTGATCGAAATTGACAACAGGAGGAAATGAACATAGATCGTGTATGTAATGGACGAAGTATAGTATCACAAACACATTAAGGTCACTATGTTTTTAATTTTTACGATTCGATTTAGACTGCTTATAGCTATATTAATTAAATTTCAAATTTTAAAATGCAAACTATTAGATTGTGAATACCAGTATAACGGTTTGAACCGCTACTACCAGATTACTAGCGACACACAATAAATACCGTTTTGTAGTTTTATCAGCCTGTATCGTATTGGGCTCGTGGTGGGAATATGGTATTATTGGTATTAATGGCTGGTTCGAACCGATATTTGAAACACTGTTATGAGGAGAAGCAAGAGACTGACGGTAGGGTGCTGAAAAACTTTGTAAAACTAAATGTATTGTCACGTAAGGTCGCAAACGTCATACAAGCAGTCATGTGATCATGATAAAAATGCGTAAGATGTTTGGGTGAAAGTAGAGTTTCATATATATTCTTTTTAAGGGTTTAAATCTATTAAAAGATCAAACTATTAAATTTGTTTTATATCTGGACCTCGATATATATAATTAAAGTTAAAAATATATTTATATACTAGAGGGGTGCCAGCGTGATACGGTGGAGAACACATACACCGGTAATCACGTAACATGTTAATTATATTTGAATTAAAAGAACTATAGCAATACCATAATCAAATTAAAGAGAACGAAATGCTTGTTTTATGGTGTTGTTTTTTATATTTAATGTACGAAAAAGTTATGTTTTTTAAAATCGTGAAGATAGTTTGTTTTAGAAGCTAAGAATATATTTTAAAAGATAGTAAATTGTGATTTAAAAGTTGTATATATGTGTTAACTGAAACATTTTTTTTCCATCAACGATGGGCCTCTAAAAAATTGTTTTGACGTGTTATCGAAAACATCGACCTCATGAAATCGTAATTTTATGGAAAACTGTTAGCATTTAGCAACGAGAATTTAGTAAAACATCATTATACCCAGGGCAAGCCCACTTAAAAACAAATAAGGTAGCGCATTTGGACACAATATTTTAGGATCCACATTTAATTGGTTTGGATATGGGCTTCTAGAGTTTTCAAACCAAAATCATGAGCCCATAAGTGAACTCGTTTAGCCTTGGCTCTTTGCCCCCACTTGTTGATACGATAAAACCGGAGGACAAAGGTTTGTATCGATCATGGAAGAATGTGTGGTAGGTAGCGCTGTTTACGAGCGGAATCAAGTAAGGGTTTGCTCGTTTGTAAACCAAGCCACTCAGCTCGGTTTGAATTTGCAAAACCAAGCAAAATACTATCGCCTGAACTCGTATTGGTTTAAAACCAAGTGTCTCGACTTGGCTCCGTTTGCCTCGGTATGAAAAAAAAAAAGGAAAGAAAAAACAAAAATTGCAAGTCAAACTCAAATCTAACAATTTAAGAACTATTAATAACGATGATGAATAATAATTATGTCAAACTAATATGTACTTTTGACTTAAAAAGTATCATTTATTTTAAATTTTTGAGTGCAAACAAGTTTTGAGCATCAATCTTTCTCTATGCATCTAGCCAATAGTTGATTTTATATAAACATCTAAACCATCTACACCTTTAATTCCTTAATCATAATTTTAATACTTGATGTCATAATCTTTTTTATATAATAAATAAATATCACATGACAATACTTTTCCATCTTACTCATTTCACGTAAAATACACCAACTGGAGCTTGTATCGCTACTTGTTCAAGTGGTTAGAATTGGGGGCATGAAAGTAGCAAAGGTACCAAGAACCCGAGCCTTTGTGTCCGGGAAGCACTCAAACCCTGATAGCTCGGTCACTTCCCCGTCTTCCGTAACTGCAACAGGGTAACTGAGTAGGTGACCGGGCAGATCATGGTCAAGCTTCTCAGAACAAAAAAGATCCCAATATATTATCGCGATCTGGTTCACCTTACTTATGCAATCCAATTTCTCCGGAAAAGAAAAACTATCGTCAAGAAGTCCCAAATGTTCATACCATAACGACATTCTTAACCCGTGAATCTGACCCCTCGCGGGCAGTCTTCTAGTTAAATGGCACGGTTGAAATGCTCCCATCGCTATCTCTGAATCTCGAGCTCCATCCATTGATCTTTGGTTGATGTTCGCCGATCCAATTATCAAGTACTCGTCATCAACTACCAAAACATCAATAAGGTACTGCATTAGTTAATAATTAAGTTATATTATAGGTGATCATGAATTAAACAAGCTACAATGCATGCCTATTTTTATAATTATTAGTATTATTACAAGATTTTAAAAACATACCTATCATCATCTTGGCATGAACATATATCATGAACCGTCGTGATTCTTGAGCACGACTGTAATTACTACCATCATCAGGCTTCTCCGATGGCACATACTCACCGGACTTCTTGATTTCCCGGTTTCCAAGACAAAAAAATGTCAAATAATCTTTCGGGTTCGCCGCGATATGCTTAGCTTTTAAAGCAAGAACAATATCGGTGTACATCATTTGCATAGTCCTCCGTTGCCAATCATGTATAGCTTGCATTGATTTATTCTCTGGTTCACCTTCCGGCCACATTGGTATCACGACGTACACCCGGAAATCCTCACCGGCTTCAATTTTGCTCACGATTTTGAGCGAAAGTTCTTTCGGGATTAAATGTGAAGCGTTGATGTCTTCGTCTGTAATGTCGGTTGAGTTCCACCCGAACGAGCTTCCAAGAAAATACTGGTTTTCAATGTAGATGAAGTTCTTAGCTCGTCGGATCGCATTAATGTAGCCATCTTGAATGCTCCGATCGATAATATTGTCTTTTCCACTTATCAATCCAGCGCGGGCTGCATCTTCGGGTTTTTCTGGAAACCCAAATGCTACCCCGCCATCGATTGATCTGAATAATTGGACATTCCATGTTTCGAGGTCATGCGGTAGCATGACCGGCGATGGAGGGATCATGATCTTATCTAGATGCCTCATATTGACGAGTAGATCCTTCCCTCCTTGCTTCAACCACCGTTGCTCAAAATTGAATAACACGTCCCACGCCTCCTCCAAAGTGTTGGAAGTTGGAATTGAACTTGGGTCTCATGTAGAGAACCCAAGACTCTTACCACTGCACCACACTGGAAGTTGTTGTATGCAGTCATTATGTTATGTAATCTAATAAATAATCTAACCAAAATAAATGACCACCTAACTCTAATAAATGATTATAGATAATGTCACATGAAAACATCATAATTTTTAATATTTTTTTAATTTTATCTTAAATTATAAAATATATAAATTCCAAAAGCATTTAAATATCTAACTAAGTTTTTTATCTTATATATTTAAAAGAGTAAAATACACTTTTTATCCATGAGGTTTGTAATACTTAACAGTTTCAGTCTATCGTTAACTAGAACAGTTTCTAACGTTGACAAAAAATTGTTAATGTTGACTGAAACTGTTTAACTTTGCAAATCTCAGAGACAAAAACCGTATATAAAAATAGTAATGGTTTTTTATTGTGTTGCTATATGGTAATCATCTTAGACTATGTGTTATACTCGAGTGAGAGTGAAAGTGAGTACTAAGTACCTGTCATGCAGGCGCCATACAGGAACATGTTTGCTTACCGGGTGAGTGGAATGAGATGTAATGGATGGGTGAGAGTGATATATATAAAGTATAAGGATGAGATGATATATTTTTAATTAGTTGAAATATTAAAACACCATCTGACCCTCATCACCTACCCATCTTTCACGCCCCTCTCACCCTAATCCATGATTCTCTTAAACAATCTAGTATCAATTCTATTAAAAAAATTTAATTTATTTTCGAATAAATTGGTGTAAATTAAAATATGAAGTCTATTTGTCCAAGTGTAAATCTTACTTTATTACGATGTGGAAATATGAAGTCATCTTCTTTAAAAGGGTTTCTATTTAAACCAATCACTCGATGCTTTTTCTTTACTTATTCAAATAAAAACTCACACCCGCATTTTCGAGAACCAACCAACCAACCCAACAATATAAAATTTCCCCTTTTGTTCAAACTCTTCATTCCTATTTCCTATAACAATATCACACACACAGACACACCGCTAAAAACACACATTCATACCACAAGTTTCTTGATCATATCTTCATCTTTATCCCAT
>WOUH02000002.1:10046987-10057733 GCA_009936405.2 Stevia rebaudiana | reverse complement strand
ACTCTTTCTCTCTCCTGCGTGGCAGTCAATACAGCCCCCCATACAGCCCCCATACAGCCCGGCGCACCGGGCAGTCTCATCCACTACAAACAGTGGATATCTAATTAACAAATTTAAGGAGACCAATGAAGTTGTATTTAAGACCTGTTATTATTCAATTAGAATATTGAATATTTAATTACCTTCCTTTCAAGAATAAAAAAATAAGTAGCAATAATAAAACTATAACCAATATATGTAGAGACAAGTAGTTCAAGATGATGATGAAATCTTACATATAATAATGACTCTATGAACAATTACGTAAACGAATTGGTGTGTGGGCTTCAGCCCATATATTTTCAATGTTTCACCTTGTGTGTCACTAACAATTGGGTTTATGATGTTTATCTTATATATTCTTTTAAGGCCATTCTTCATTCTTCCACAACTTTCCAAATCATCTATCTATCTGTTCTAATGTGGAAGAAGGTATGTAAATGGAAAAACATAATTCTAGAGTCATGGTACAAGCCATGTAATGTGATTTAATTTCCATGTCATATGCATTAATTTAAAGAAAACAAAAAATAAAATTTCCGCATCAATGACACATCATCACTAATATTTTAAAAACTTTAGATTTTTACAATATTAGAACACTATGAGGGTGTTTGGGATTGCTTATTTAACTCAAAAAGTGTTTTTTATCAAAAGTGTTTATTAACTTATGACTTTTACAAAAGGAGTTTTTAATAAAGTGTCTGGATTAGATTTATTAATTAGAAAACCAATAAGTCAATAAGTTAAAAAAGTGTTTGGATTAGCTTTTGTTACTTATATAATTTTTAAGTTTAAAATTATATAACTTTTTAACAAATAAAAATTTAAAATTTAAATAACATTCAAATAATACCAAAATTCTTACAAAAAAAATACCAAAATTCCTATAACAAATACCAAAATTCATAAAAAAATGCCAGAATTCATAAAAAAACCAAACTTCACAACCATATTCATCCAACAAATAATTTAATATTTACAACCTATTGATTTTTGTTTGTGATATGAAAAAATAATTTAATATTCACAACCTAATAATATTTGTTTCTGACATGAAAAAGTAGTTCTGAATCATCGAAGAATTAATTAATATTATCATCATCACATATCATCAAACAAAAAACTTAATATTATCATCAGCACATATTATCGAACAAATAATAGAGAGAAGTTACCTAAAGCTCTTCGAAGATCAATAAAGTCAAGAGATAATTCGTAGGGTTTTTTGATGATCGTAAATATTAACGTGAAATAAGGATGAGTTTGATATTACTGTAATATTATTCTTAAAAAGCAAATAAGCAGTTTCAAAAAGCCACGATTTGTGGCTTTTGAAAAACAACTTTTTACTCCTTTATCAAAAAATTATTTTAAAAGTGCTTTTATATTAGACAAATACTTTTTTAACTTATTAGCTTTTTGTAAAAGCCAATAAGTCAATAATCACTTTCCTACCCCAATCCCAAACATGCTTGATTAACAATTTCATTTAAACGATTTGTTCCAAAAACATTCCATCAAAGAAACAGAAAAAAAAAAAAGACACCATGAATCCATTGCACAGATTTCACTTTAAAGTTTGTATGTATTTTTATTACACGCGTAAAACTCATCCATACGCGAAAAACTTCCGAAAAATGAAGCCAAAAAAAATGTCAACCCGATACTCAGACAGTTAAATACCCTGCAAATAACTGAAATTAGTTATATCTCAAATAGTCATTTGCCTAAATAACTAAAAGATAAAACAAGTAATAAATGAAAATGACTTTTGCAATAGTAACTAAGGTTTTGAAACCGGCAAAAATTAACAAAAATTATTTAAAAAAGTCTGACCACCGGTTCAACCAGTCGCATATCCAGTTCAACCAGCTTAATTCGCGGTTCCCCATACCACAAGTTCAACTAGACCCATTTCCGGTTCAACCACACTGACCACTGGTTCAACCGGTGCGACCAATGGTCGAGTTTGAAGAGGTTTTAAACAATGAACTGGTTTGGAGCCCGGTTTCTGGTCCAGTCTGGTTGTGGAAGCATTGATATTTTGAATCGTACCTGGTTGCGGGATCTAACTAAGTGCGGGATTGGTGACGGGTTCGGGTTGCAGGGCTTTTTGCACGAGTTCAGACTGTTCTCTGCCATGAACGGTGTAGAAACCGGTTGCGGTTGCAGCAGATGGGGCCCGACCCACGTACTTGATATCATCAATTGTACCTCTGTCGAGAGCTTTCATGGCGGTTGCAAGACGCGGGGCGATGTAACTGTATGCCCCCATATTCATTGGCTCCTCTTGGCACCATACTATTTCTGCATCTGAAATTCCACACAAATTACTTATTTACCCCTCTTTATATACCCACACATGGTATACTTCAAACATAAAATTCACTTAGAACTTAAAAGGTCAAACATTAACATATGTGAAATCAATTTTGACCGATTAGTACGATTAGTACAGATTAAGACCGATTACCAATTAATGGTTCATTGGTGGGGACGATTAGCGACTAATCGTTGATTAATTGGTGATTAATTCTGATTTTTACAACACCGACCCAAACACCCGTAAAGTTTGAACTTACTTGGATAACGCTTTAATTCACGTTGGATGAGATCATACGGGAACGGGCAAAGTTGTTCAACACGACAAATCGCAACATCCTTTCCGTCAACCGACTTCCTTTTTTCATCAAGTTCATAATAAACCTGTAAAAATGATATCTTGTTACAGTAACATAAATGAAAAAAAAATGCAAACAAAATCTATTGATTTTTTTTTGTAGTCTAAAATTTTACCAACTTTAACATCACACCGCATGCCCTATTTTCGAATATTGCTAACATGGCATCTTACTTTAATTTGAGTGAAAATTAATAATTATAAAAAATCTTTTTTGTATATAATAATTTTGTAAACTTGTAACAAATACCTTTCCGGAGCAAAGAACTAAACGTCTGATCCCTTGTTCAAGATCTGAATGATCATTTTGGTCCTTAATGAGTCGTTTAAATCTGGTTCCTTGTTTATCAAAACCAGGGTGACCTTGAACATCATCAAACTCAGATAAATTTGATTTGCAGTCTTTGTGACGAAGTAAATTTTTCGGAGACATTACTACCAGTGGCTTACGGAACTCCCTATGCAGCTGAAATACAACAATAAAATATACATGGTGGATTTTATTATTATTATTAAATTTTTTATTTTTTTTGAGTTATGTGAACTCACCTGTCGACGTAACACATGGAAATAATTTGCTGGTGTTGTAACATTAACAATCTGCATATTACATGTTTGAATTTGATTGCGTAGTGTTGGTTCCATCTCAGGTATGACAAACGGATTATCATCACTCATCTGTAATCACACGAGTCAACAATAAAAAATAAGTCAAACGGGTCTCAGGTGTAATTTTTATGCAAACAAATCTCTTTATCAAAGTAACTAGAGTGGTATTATAATACTTTATTTTCAGTTATAATATTTAGAGGTAATTGCCAATTGAGTCCCTGAGGTTTGACACTCTTAACTATATCAGTCCAAAGGTTTCATTTGTTGCAATTTAAGGCATGTGGATTGCTTTCTCTAACCGTTTGAGTCCAAATGACTATCATACTGTTAACTTTTAATAAAAAGACTATCATACCCTTAGGGATTCAAATGGTTAAAAAAACCTTATTTCAGAATTAAATTTTTTGACTCAAAAGGATTTCAACTTTCAAGAACCAGTTTTTATCTGTATTAAATTATCCATCGACCAATCACCAATCGACTCTTGCCACATCTGCTATTAACATTTATAAAAAATAAGTTTTTAAAAACCGCAAAAATTTAAATACCTGAAGGAAACGCTCAAGTCTTGCACTTGAGTGTTCGGGACCTTGACCATCATAACCATGAGGTAGCAAGACAACTAAACCCGTCTGACGGAGCCACTTAGCCTCACCACTGCTCAAAAATTGATCAAATATAACCTGGGCCCCATTAGAAAAATCACCAAATTGAGCTTCCCATAATACCAGTGAATTAGGATTCTCCATTGAATAACCCAATTCAAATCCAAGCACACCAAACTCCGAAAGTGAACTGTAACAAAAATCATTAAAAAAAATAATGTTTACAAGGAGACTAGTGATTTTAAAATGATTAAAAAAATTAAGTAATCATGTACTGATGTTTATAAGGAAATGCGACGTCGAAACATAGGTATGTAGAATGAAATCGTATTATATTTGACCCGACTCGTTTTCAACAAAAATTACGTCAAAACGTTGACCAACTGGTTATATTTGACCTGACTCGTTTCAAAAAAATGGTTTGCGTCGAAACATAGATCAGCTCGAATTTATACTGGCACATACATAAAAATAAGCACGTAAGAAATATTAGTAGATTAAATTAAAACTTTTATGATAAGTTGTAATTATATTATTATGTCGAGCATGTGCTAGAATTATAGGACCGGTTAACAAGGAAGTTAAACATCTTTGACAGTTGAAGATCGCCAACGGTTAGTTAGAAGTTTCGGTTAACATTTGGCGCTAAGTAACTGTCGGGATATTAACTTCTTTGTTAAGCCTATTAATATTGTATTAGTGTGATTAATATAAAATACCAAGATCATTCGAATTCACTGATTTGAATATTTGATCCATATACACACACGAAAAACTCACAGAATTGTTCGTCTGATTTAACAAGAAATAGTTTTTTTTTTTAAGTTAAGGAACGCAAGGGGTAAATTCATAATTTTAAAAACTTGAGGGAGTCAAAATGACACTTCACAGAGTGTTTAGAAAGTTGAGGGAGAGCAATAAAGTAACAAAAAGGGTAAATTTAAAACCTTAGAAACTCAAGGGGGTCAAAGACATTTTACAATGTTTACATAAAGTTGAGAAAGAGAAAAAGGGGGGGGGGGGGGGAATTACCAAATTTGTTTTGAAGATTTAGTATAATATAATATAATACAATACATTTACCTGTTGCTGACAGTAAACATTTCCTCATCTTGATTCATCATGACATGATCCAACGGACAGTAACGCTCCCCTGTTTCTTGATCATGAACAACAGAATGTCTGTGACTGAAAGTACCTCTTTCAACATCTTGACCACTTAATCTCACATGATTTCCTTCAATCAATAATGTTGCAAAAGCTAATGCTTCTGCAACCGGCCAATCAACACCTTCACCGGTTTCAATCATCTTATAACGGTCTGCAAATATTTTCTTAACTGCTCGGTGTGGCTTGAAGGTTTCTGGAAGTGTTGTAATCGCCTTCCCAACATTTTTCAAAATCTCTGGTTTAACCCTGCATAACCGCAAAGAAAAAAAAATTAATTAATTAATTAAATTGTTTACAAAAGATACATTATGTACCATGACCAGTATTGTAAATATCAGGATTAATCGGTAATCAGTGGTCCACCATTGCGATTTCACGTTATAAGTCATCAAATCAGTAGGCAATGAAAATCGGTCAAAATTCTTCATAATGAGTCAAATTGGTCAATATCGTTCAAAATTAGTCAAAATAGGTCAAAAAATTGGTCAAAACGGTTAAAAATGTGTATATACATATAAGTTTGAAAAATTATATATATAATTCCAATCCGAATAATCCCTAATAATCGCAATTAATCGCTAATCGGTAACCCATCGCCCGACTAGAGTCTAACGAACAGCAAAAAGACTGTTTAAAAAAACAACTTTATGTACCCCAATGACCCGATTTTGAAAAGAAATTACAAATATACCCGGTGTTACGAATACGCGAAAGCTGTTCAGGGGATTTAAATCCAGCCCAATAAGCGGAAAGCCAGTCTCTTCTTTGAGGGACATAATCCTTGCTGGCAAGAAACTCTTCATTAAGAATTGTAGTAACCTTGCTTTGTATTTTATCAATATCTTCTTTTGTTGCTAACCCTCTTTCTAGAAGCTTCTTCTGGTAGATTTCTAGTGCTGATGGATGATTCCTAATAATCTGTTTCAACCATTATAAGTAATTTTTAAAAAATTGCAAAGAAGATAAAAAATACAGATATTCAGAAGACTTATAGATTAATAACTGACCTTGTACATTTGCGGTTGGGTAAAAGACGGTTCATCAATTTCATTATGCCCGAATCGGCGATAACAGACGATGTCAACAACAACATCTGAGTGAAACGTTTGTCGCCACTCAGCTGCCAGCTCACAAGCATGAACAACCGCTTCCACGTCATCACCATTAACATGAAAAATCGGAGCGTTTAAAGCTTTAGCAACATCAGTACAATACTGTGAAGATCTTCCTGCTTGTGGATCAGTAGTAAACGCAACTTGATTGTTGACCACAATATGAATGGTCCCACCGGTTGTGTAATTTGGAAGACCGCTTAAATGCAGTGTTTCATAAACCACACCTTGACCCGCAAAGCTTCCATCACCATGAATCAATATACCCATGTTTTTTGTTCTATCAACATCATTTGAGTAATATTGTTTTGCTCGTGTTTTACCGATCACAACGGGGTCCACCGCTTCCAAATGGCTTGGGTTTGCAACTAAAGACAAATGAATTCTCCTTCCACCGCGTGTCGGACGATCATAAGAAGTCCCGAGATGATATTTCACATCACCGGTTCCCGTGTAAAGCCCGACTTCATCAACCGGCTTCGTTCCACCGCTAAATTCACTGAAAATTTGGCGTAACGGTTTTCTAACAACGTTACCTAAAACATTTAATCTTCCTCTGTGTGACATTCCAATCACAATGCTTTCAACTCCAAGATCTGCTGACCGGTCAAACATCTCTTTCATTCCCGGAATTAACGTCTCACCGCCTTCAAGTCCAAATCTTTTAGCAGCAGTCCATTTTGTAGCTAAAAAGTTTTCAAACTGAGTACTCCAAATAAGTCGGTCAAGAATAACCTCACGGCGTTCTCGGTTATATTGCGTTGGAGTTGGTGTTTCAATTTTATCTCTTAACCAATTACATCGTTCACGATCAGCAATATGCATATATTCATAACCAATATTTCCACAATAAGCTTGTTCAAGTCTGGTTAATATCGATCTAAGAGTTTGCACGGGTCGATTTTCAGATAAAAATCCCGACATTCTCCAAACACCAAGGAAAAACTCGCGGTCCAAATCAGCTTCACTGAAACCGTAAAAAGCAGGATCTAAATCATCAGGAGTTTCTCTTTTTTCAAGACCCAATGGATCTATTTCAGCTTTCATGTGACCGTAAACTTGGTACGCTCTAACAAGCAACAACAACCGCATGCTTTCTTGAATTGTTTGACCAGATATTCCGGGTGATGTGGCAGCCTGGCCCACAAAGTTTCTAAAAAAATTGTCCCATGATTCATCGACACTGTTTGGATCATCTTCCCACGCTCTTTGAAGTTCTTCCAGATAAACACTGCTGGTTCCATCTAGAAAACTATCAGTTAACCGAGAAAGTGGAACCGGTCGAGGAACCGGTGCAGATTGTGCTTTTGATTTGAAAACGGTGGTGTGAAATAATCGGCTTTCTGAAGGAAAAATACGTGTTCTTGCTGCATATGATCCGCTTTGTGTTAACGTTCTTCTGATTGCAAGCTTTGCCACACTAGATCCAGCCCTAAACCACGTCATTTTCTTCCAGTTTCAAGTTCTCCGTTTCTTAATGATATCAAACACTACAAAAGAAAAACAAAAATTCTTTACTAGTTTTCAACATAATCTCACTAACCTGTTACACAATTCAAGTGATTTACATATCATACAAATTTCACTGACATATAGTCATAGGTCCAGTTTAGCTGAATTAGAAAAATTGAAGGATTTGTATACAGGAAATTTAATGGACCACTTGCTAGTAGCCAAATTATTTAAAAATATCTTCTTTTTTGTACAAGGTTAACATACAATAATCACTAATTTGCACCACAATATTGTTGCGATCAATTTTAATTAAAAACCACTTGCTCTAAATGAACTGGTTCATTTTACATGTACTGTTACAAATAATTCTGGAACAATTATACGCCATTCGAATTCAATTCACGAATTGAAAATTATAGATATGTTGCCTTGTTCAAGCATCCGTAACACTATCAGAAAATTTCATCACTAACAAAAGTCAAACCACTACATGCTACGTTTTACCAAAAGCAGCAAAAACGGATCCAATTATTGTACTATTGTTCAATGACATAAGTTCTACAAATACACCTAAACGAATCGAACATAAAAAAACGCTAAAATCTGAAATCAGAAACGGGAAACCAGATCTGCAAGCAAAATCAGAATCTAAACAAAAATTCTTAGCTTACGAACTTGTAAAAGCAATAAGATTCGATTATCAGGAAACAGTAAAGCAAAACGATGAAATCAAAACACAAAAGCTGCTAATTGAAAGTAAAGTAAAATCGAACAAGGAAATATGAATGAAGAAGTAGCAAACCCTAGTTTTGCGGAAGATTGGAATCGATGAATTGTGTGCTTGAATCTAGAAATGGAGATCGGTTTATTGTTTCATTGCGTTGAAAATTCTCGGTCTATTATTAAGAACCGACTAATAAAAAGTGGCGTCTGCGAGTCGTTCGTATAGATGATGGGCGATATAACACGTTATATTACAGGGTTCATATTGAAGAATAAAGTGATCCGGAGAATCATAAAAATATAACTTATAAATTTAGATATTTTCTTACCAAAAGTTATATACGGTAAAATCAAAACTAGTTTCACGTAATAAATATATTTTTTTTCACAAATTTATTTTTTTTCTAAATTTTGAGCATATAGTTTTCTTACCAAAAATCATATACGGTAAAATCAAAACTAGTTTCACGTAATAATTTTTTTTTCCCTTAATTTTGAGCATATAGAAGATTCATGCATAGGTCTTTGATTTTTATTGATTACATGAATATTTTTATACAGTAAATTATAGGTTCGTCCATAAATTTTACTAGCGTTAATAGTTTCATACCACCATTAACATCTTACGTTTCCAACATTTCATGTCTTAACAGAAACTATTCTTCCTCCCAATCGACTTTCGTCTATAATTCCGTTAGTCCCCCCATCCGCCCCTCATGTGAGAGGCATTTTCGTGAGGTTTCCTTTTTTATTCAACTAAGAACCTTATAAGACGCTAAATTCGGCACATTGCTCGCATATCACATTCAAAATATTTAAGGTTTGTAAAGTTCCTTGAATTAAGGAGGAAAACTGACAAAAATACCACTCACGTGAGGGGCACGTGGATGGAACTAAAATTACTATGGACGATAGTTTGGATGAATGACACTTTCTATTAAGATATTAGGACATGAAAGGCCAGGGACTGAAGATGTTAAGAGTGAATCAAAATTGTTAAAAATAGCAAACCTCGAGGACGAAAATTACAATTACACTTTTTATATTTATTAGTTAGTTATGAATTTCGTTCTTTAATTGGATGAAATTCTAAATTAGATTACAATGTGATCGTCAATTTAATTTTAACAAATCTAAGTTTTAAGTTTTAACGCTAGATGTACAAGCTCATCAAGTTTTAAGTTTTAACGCTAGATGTACAAGCTCATCAAGATGTTAGATTTCCATCACCTTCTCCATTCTCCAATAGGTAAATTGTTTATAACATTATAAACAATTTATGTATTTGTTAACGAGTATTTTAATTTTTATATTCGAATGAAAATTGAAGTATTTATTGTTTGAATGAAAATTTGAGTTTTAGTAACGTTGACCCGAACCGCCGACCTGATACAGAACGTTAGTAAAAAAAATTTTGAACCCCAAATTTCTGCCCATGCTTACGTTTTTTTTCAAGTTCCGCCGCTGCAAAGACCTACTCAGTTGATAGTACATGTTCAATTTCCATGTCTAGCCATAAAACCTCACAAGTTGAACAAACTTAAAGCTAATTTATTTGATCATCTTTTACATCTTAGGACTTTTAATAAGAATATGATTTAAGTCATATCTATAGAGTTACAATAAAGAAATAACCAAAAAAAATTTATATATAGTTAAATCGAAAATGAAATATAAGTCAGCTACTATATTATGCATTTTTTGCTGATATAAAATGAATGTATGATTCATTTTATATTTAGATGAAATTAACAGTTTAATGGGTCAAAAATTATGAAACGGTATTGATCATTGACATTTAGATGATATGCAGTCCATTTATGCAAAGAAGTAGCTTTTCGTGTCTCGTAAAGGTAATTAAGGATACAAATTAAGAAATTGACTTTTAAATGGAAAAAAAATGTATAAAGTGCATAAGAACCTTTCAGTCGCCCCAAAAGAATTGAAGATACAAATAGAGAATTTGAATTACTTTGGGTATATGCCCGTTGATAAACCCTCAGAAGATATATATCAAGAGATATATTGAATCTGTATTTAAAAACAAAAATGATTTTTCTACTCAGTTATTAAACAGTACCCATAATTACATACGTGCACTACTAAAATCACACAAATAGGACACGTTTATTAAAAATAACATATTCCAAACATTGTATCAAATGATATACATTCTTTATATAATGCCTAACATAACGTAACCAAAAGCACGTATCAGATTTAACTAATACAATATATCTCTTGATATATTGGTTACGTTAGAAGGGATTATATAAAAGCACGTGCTTTTGGTTACGTTATGTTAGGCATTATATAAAGAATGTATATCATTTGATACAATGTTTGG
>WOUH02000002.1:9997267-10012282 GCA_009936405.2 Stevia rebaudiana | reverse complement strand
TTTTTTTCTCTCTAAAGAAAAAAAAAAGAAAATGGTGTTTAGGGAGGCCGGGGGTTTTTCTAGCAAAAAATATTTCATCCAGAGGTGGTTCAGAGTTGAAGCGACTCTGTGTAACCATATACGTTGCCAACTTTGCTAGCGAAAGACGACCTTAAGACGTCTCCAATTGCTATTAAAAAAAGTGAAATTTGATATTCGATGTAATAATAGGCCATACCAAAAACAATGGGCTAGAAAGAAAAATAGTGGTAAAGATAATATACATTACAGTTAGGTCTTTCTAGTACAGCTAAAAAAAATAGTGGTAAAGGTAATATACATTACAGTTAGGTCTTTCTAGTACCGATAAAACCATGTTTCCATTACTAGCCAGTAGCCATTTCAATTATGTGTTCAACCCAATTGTTTTTATGGCGCGCAATCTTCATTCTTTTTACATGTAAGTTCAATCATGTTATCATTTCATAAAACTAAGATTAGAGTATGATACAAACCAACAAATTAAAACCTAATGAATTAGACCAATATGATGTTGTTGATTTCAAACATGTATTATAATCATTGTGTAATTACGTGGAGTCTATCAATGATTTCTACCTCAAGTGGTTAGAACTTAAGAGGAGATGTTAGCTAGGTACTCTCTTTAGGAGGTTTCAGGTTCAACTCTTGCTCAAAACATAATTATTGGAGAGAGTGCAACTCGAATACAGATCACCGGTTCAAACCTGAGGAGGTGAAAGGGTTTACAGTCTCATGAAGGTCGAGGAAGCAACCTTAGTTTTATCGCCCGGTTACCGGTGGCTTGTACTCGAGATCCTTTATTGTTAAAAAAATCATGTTGGGTCGACGTGAAAACTCAACCCATGTTAGTGTGCTAGCACGCATGCATGATAATTCATTTTTTTTAACCCGCTAAGACTTAGCCATCTGGCTCAACTTGAATTGCTCCAGGTGAGACTCGAACCCAAGATCTCTCGTAAGAAAAGTCATGGGAATACCACTAGTCGATTAACCAACCGCAGATTAAAAACTATTAAGTTTTAATAAATAAATACGACATTAATTAACTTTTTACCTTCCATCAATACCATTTAAAACTTCACTATTTTATATATCTCTCCTACCAAATCTCTACTATCTTAATATTATACGCTTCAATTCTCTTAAAATGAATCCAAACAATTTCAATCCGAGTTTTTTCGTCTCTACTCACCAAAACTTTTATCCTTTGCTTTATTCACACCAATACTGTCCCTAAAGCCGATCTGATTCCTAACTCGAAATCATCTTCAAAACCCATCTTAAAAATCATCCCTGAAACCCAATCAAAACCATCACATATGGTTAAAAGCTCAAAGAAACCCACACTACTACTACTATGTGTATCGGTACAAAAACTGCTCAACCATGGACTACTATCGAGATACATTTGGAAACATTGTCAAGAAATTTAGACACTTGGACTACTTCATGGTTGTCAGGAACGTGCACAACTAAAATGTCATAAAATGTCATTTTTTATAAGTTAGACATATTAGAGACACACACACACACATGTATATATACGTTAACAAAAAAAACTCAATTTGGACCCTCTAATTTTCAATCTGAACCCTTCATTTTATTATTATAAGTTACATATCTACACATGTGTAATCTAAGCCTTTCATTTAAAGATGAGTTACACATGCACACATGTGTTACATCTAAAAATGCAAAGCCCAAATTAAGTAAGTAACGTGTTACTCATATATATTTATATACTTTATACCTGACCAAAACAGTCACATGCGATATATGCTACTAAAAATTAGAACGCTACTAGAATATTAGAAACACTACAAGAAAATCATCGCTTAGTGACGCTAGAAAAAAGTGTCACCGAAAGTCAAAAGGTGTCAACATTCTTGACTTTCTTTATTGTAACTTTGTGTCCGAGCATGTATGTCAGTATGTGTATGTATATATATGAATGTATGTATGCATGAGTGTACATATGTGAAATGACATTTGGCAATTATGCACATGAAAAGAAAATAGAGTGAAGTGAAATGATATAACCTTAAAAGTAAGTGGCCAAGACCAAGAGACACTGTCACATGTTAGGTACCATGTCCACTTCAAGTAGCCTTTAAAAGTTATTCATCTATCTTTGACACAATCTTAACTATTTATGTAATATAAGTGGTTTTTTATTGAAGATTAATCATCTTCCATTCTTATTTTTTGTATTTATAGATAGAATACAACTATGCATGCATAATTTATAGGTTACTATAAATTGTAATCTTTATTAAAAAAAAAAAAAGTGAATGGCGATATATGGAGTCAAAACTTCCTTTATTGTAATCGTGAACTTGTGCTAATATAAAGTGAATTAACATCTTTATTAAAAAAAAAAAAATTTATAGGTTACTATATGGAGTGTAATATTCATAATAAAGTGAATGGCGATATTGTTGTCGATAGCCAATGTGGTAACATGATTATTAATTCTCATCATGACCCTAGTTCCATGTTTAGAGAAAAAACAAAGTTTGAAAAAACGTAAGTTGGTATACTATAAGTCTATAACTAGCATCTACTCTAATAATTTCATAAAGTTATATTAATTTATTTTATTAACTTTGAATATTAAAATTTGATGTAACAATTGTTTTATGTCGTTCTTGTGGAACCACAAAATATGAAATCCGATAGAAAGCGAACATTACATACTTGTTTTCTACAAACATGTTGCGAAGGTCAACATCAAACTTCATAAGTTTGACGTGGTTGACAATTGACATAATTTGCACTTAACCACACACTTGCTTTTGTAGTAATACATGTTATTCAATGTAAAGGACAATATATCATGTAATAAGAATACTTTAATTTGGTGGATTACATGTTCTTTCTTGTTATAAGTTATAACATAGTATTATTCCTATTTCAAACCGTTTAGTTACCACTCTTGTCGTTAGTTATTTAATATTCACTAAATCAAATAAGAATACTTCATGAATTTAAATGTACACTATTTTTAAGTCAAATTGACTTAAACCCATGTCACATGAGTGAAATATCATTCCAACATCTTGGTACCGTTAGAGACTACATCTACTCTGGTTTCAAGAATCTCATAAATCTACCTAGAGTAAACAACAGTTTTCGTCCCTAAAGTATGTATATACATGTAGTTTCAGTCCACCCTTAACAGTTTACATCCATTAGGTTTCATATTTTTTAGCAATTTTCGTCCCTGGGTCTATTTTTTGTCTACTTACATGGGTGTTCTAATGAGTAAAACACACAACATTGACCAAAATGCCCCTCATGTGTGGGGCACGTGGGGGATTCTAACGAAATTGTAGACGAAAATTAGACTCAGAGACGAAAACTGCATGTCTATACAAATGTCAGGGACGAAAACTACAATTCACTCATAAATATAATTTAGTTGTTCCCTTAATCACATGCCCCAATCACTCATATAATACCACCCAACATATGAATAGCGAGAAAGCTTTAATCAAATTCATTTTTTAATATACTCAACGAACGAAATCCTCTCTTTTTTTAAAAGCTTCAAATTCTGTTGTTAATATCTTAGAAGTTTAATGTTGCACACCAATGAATTGTTTAAACCAAATGTAGTATTGTAGTATTGTACACTGCAGCACCGTCGATATCACTTGCATCGCTTATAATCTACCTTCGGTTTCTTCTCATAGAAGCTGATTCTGTTCATGTAGCTTTTGGTTTTGCTGATGTTATATTGTGGTTGATATGTAATCTTTTTTTTTTTTCATTTTTTATGAAAGTGCTGGATGTAGTTGACTTTTTTTTCATGGAGATTGGGAGCGTACTTGTGTCATGTAGTTTTAATTTTGATTAGTCAAATTTTAATTATGGATTTTTTATAAGCTTTGATGACTTTAGATCGAGAAACAACTTGGCTTACATAAGATTTCATTAATGCCGTTAAAAAAATAAAAATAAAAAAGAGTTCATTAATTGCAGGTTGCCTTATTAATGTTTCATTTGTAATTCATACATTTGTGATAAATAGTCGTTTGACATAATGACATTGCATTTGCATTTGAGAAATATGACAAATGAAGTTACTAGTTTCTATAAATACCTTGATAGTTTTAGACTTGTAGTTTTGACTTTTTTTTTTTTTTGAAGATCAATCTCATTATAAACAAACCGACCTGAAGACCAGGCCAAAAAAACAAACAATAAGACAATTACATAATTACAAAGTTGCACCAATCAAACCATTGCACAGAGTTGTGCTTTGACCTATTTTTGAACCACAAAAACCCCAAAGATCTGATGTTGCTGAACACATCTTCCACCTTAGTACGAATTCCCGAAAACTTTGAATCGTTCCTGGCCTTCCAAATGCACCAACACGATATAATGATGATACCATGGAGGGCCTCTTTTCCGGCCGCCGAGATCCGACTATGATTATGTAACTCCAGAAGATCCCTAATAGACTAGGCATAGATAACAGGAATGTGACACCACACGCTAACTTTCTGCCAAATAACCTATGCAAACTAGCACGCAGTGAACAGATGAATCGTAGACTCCTCTAAAAATAAACTGATTATCTAAGAAGCCTATACGGTCAACACATATTTTTATTATTATTAAAATTTTCTTTTGGAATTAAATGATCATAAGATCCATGATGATGTACATAAGTTGCTAGAGGTGTTAAACATTCAATGAGATGCGGTTAGAGAACCTATTAGGAGGAACTAGAGGTGTTCAAATCGGTTTTTTTAAGAGCCGGTTCCGGTCAATAAAAGTCAACAACCGGGTAGAGAGGAACCGGTTTCGGTTGACCGGTTTTTGGTCAGTTTTGACTGGTTCCTAACCAATTTTGGTCGGTTCTAACCGGTTTTTGGCCAGGTAGAGTGAAACCGGTTCTGGTTCTGGGTATGATTATTCGGAAAACCTGGAACCGTCGGTTCGAGTAGGGTCGGTTCCGGTTCTAGAACTATTTTTTTAATATCTCTAGGAGGAACTACATATATCCTCTTCTAAACTTACAAATTGTATATATTCTCATAACACAAGATTTAAATTCATAATGTATAGTCCCCTTTAAGTATGATTTTGCATAAATATACAATTTTACAAGTTTAGAACAGACACACGTAACTGTCCCCAAATGAAATCACAACAAATATTTTGTAATTGTCAAAAACGAAACACCTTTTGTTGTGTGTATTAAACGCCGGTAAATTTAAGTTTTAGTCCTTACGGCTAGTTATGTGGCAGCCTTGTTACCGGTTTAAGAACAATCTACCACAAAAAGTTCAGGACAAGTTAACGTGAATAATTTTTATGTGTTTTATGTAATACTTAATTCTTTATCAGAACAATATTCATTTGTTGTTATCAAATATTCAAATCTCTTTATTGTATATTTTTGTATTTTGTACAAATGTTCATTGTGTTTTCTGGTACTGATGAAAATGTTTTTTATATCATACCAGGACTATGTGACAAGCAATTAAATAAAACCTGGGCCGAGCTCATCTGGAATATTGAATATCTGATTAATAACAAATAATACTAAACTGAAAGATGGGCTTCTAGATAGAGATCTGTACGAAAAAAAGAAACAAACGAAAACCTGGACCTGGGCTTTTTATTTTTTATTTTTAAATCATGGTGTTTTTTGTTTTTTTTTCTTCGAAGCCCGTAATCCATTATGGGCCTAAATTTGACAGCAAACAAACACTTATGTTAAAAAAACAAAACACGGAAACACCTAATAGGCTAATATAGAATTCGATGGTAAGATCCAGTAAAAACTTTGATTGATAAATCTTTCTCTAATTAAGCATTTTAAAATATATCACGTGTCAATTTCTCACCTTTTCAATAGTTTTTTCTTGCGAAGGTGAGGGATAGACGTGAGAAAAAACGTTGTTCAGTCAACATTATTTTATACCTTTTATTTTATCTTAAATTATAGAATACATTTAATTTTTGAAATCATTTAAATTCGTTGTTGTCTAATTAAGTATTCATCTTATATATTTAAAAAAGTAAACTGCAATACTTAACAGTTTCAGTTAACATTAACAAAAACGGTCTTAACGTGTCAAGTCTTAGCAATTTTCGTCTCTAACTTTTTAAGTCTTATAAGTTTTCATCCCTAACGTTTCAAGTCTTAACAGTTTTTGTCCCTAACGTTTCAAGTCTTAACAGTCTTCGGTTAAAGGTTTAACGACGAAACCTAAAATAGATAGAACTGAAATCATGCTCTCAAATATACAAATGAAAGAACTTTAAAAAGAAAGAAAAAAAGAATAATAAGTCTCAAACTCCCTAATGAACAAACAAATAATTGAACTATAAGAGAGTTGTCCTGTTTAATTAATGTTGCATAATTGATCATTTTATGTTTATTTATTGCTTTTGCTTTGATTTTTCAGTATAAGGATCGTCTGAAACAAAGATAAAACGGTATCTTGTGAAAAAACAAAAACGATACACGAATTAAGGAGTTTTAGTTTCTTCTTACAAGTGAAATATAAATGAATTATTTTATAAGAAAAAAGAGTAAATCAAGTTTATGCAAAGCAAATTGCTTGTCATATAACCCTTAAATTGTAAAATCAAAAGAACCTAAATACACTTTGCTCATAGCCCTTTAAGTTGACCAGTTAAACCGGTCAACGTTGTCCATTTCTCAAATGCAGTCGCTGAGTCCACAAAAGCTAATTTTGAACCTTCTATGTCATTCTTTGTCACTGCATCAAAATAAAATTTAAAAAATATATGTTTATACAAGTGTGTTTTCAGTTTATGCATCGCTGGTTGTACTGTACAAGTAAGAGCATGAATATACCTGAAGAATACAAAGAAGTCAACGAAGAGTTGAATGTGTCCACTTCAGCCTTTTCCTCAGGGCTCGAACTCAACTGTAGAAATATTAATCATGTAACAAGATTTCTTACAAGAAATACGTAAAGTAGACATAATAATGGTTTTTAAGTCAAAGTTTGGAGTAATGTTTTTAACACTGTAATTAAAACCGGACCGTTGAAAATTAAATTGAATGATATAATTTACACGGTCACACCATTACTAACCGTTTGGTTTAGGTTTGATTTCATGAATACGATAAAAATAAATAAGTGATAACGCTTCTAAAGTTAAACTTTAGAAAAACGACCTAAATGTGTCGTTTGTTAAACAAAACTCAAACATTTATATAGTCCAACTTAAAAAAATAAACAAATGTGAAAGTAAAATATAAAAAAGTTACATAACCCAAAATCCTATGTTACGGTTTGGTTATTCTAGTTGGTTTTGAGGATAAACCATAAACCAAACCGTGCGACAAAAAACAATTTACAAATTAATTGATCGTGAAATCAACTGCTGGCCGATTTGAATGGTGTATGAATTGAAACCGAACCATAAACACATCTTTGTTATTAATGAGGAAAAAAGATGTGACCTGTGAGAGTGCTGCATTGCCCTTTTTGAGCCAGTCAACATCAGGAGTTTGACCAAGGATTGAACCAGCTGAATTGAGATCATTGTTCTCTATGGCTTGACCTACTTTGCTAAGGTTGTATATAACATCTTGTAGATACTCTTTACATGTGAACAATTTTCAAGATCTAGTTTAGATTTTCTTTTAAATAACATTACATTTACATAATTAATAGTAGATAACATATAATTTGAAGGGACTGATATATGAACATCCCTAAAGATATCCAGACACCATCAATAATACTAGTCGTATTTGTTCATAAAAACATTAAATCAACCAAATTTTACACCAATATGGTCCGAATTAACGTAAACTAGAAGTATCACTTGTGGTCGTATTGAGAAATACACTTATACTTGTGCAATATATAAAATATATAAAAAATAAAAATCAATATGTCAGTATTGCCCAATACGACCCCAAACAATACAACTAGTATCTCAACTATCAAATGACGATTTCCCCTAACGTTCAGTGATTTTTATATATACTTTATAATTTTAAAATGTGAATCTTTGAAATTAATTATAAGTTCAATTGATTATAGTACACTTCATTTCAATTAAAAAAAAAAATTCAATTTTCAATATTTAATCAAACTTGTTAAAATAGAATTTTCTACTAAATAACATGATTTATCGATAGATGGCATTCATTAATACCCAAATCAACTTATTTGGACAGGCAATATCCAAATCAACTATAGTTACAAATGCAAAGTACATTCAAAACAATAATAAGTCAATTAGCATAAAAATAAATATGAAATCTCTAAAAATCAAAATGTATCAATACAACATTAACAATATTAAATGACTAAACTAACCTTTATCTTTGTTGGATGAATTAAGAACAGTTTGCTTTTCAATCCTTTTCTTTCTATCTTGCTTCACCTTCTCCAAAAGTTCCAAATCATCATCAGCTTCTAAAATGGCAGCATTGGAATTTCCAGTTAAGGACAACAGGAAAAGAGAAGTGAGGCTTATTGATAGGCTTCTCTTGGAGAGTTGTAGAGGGTAATTTGGTAATTTACACACTGGTTTACACACACTGGTTCCTTTTGGTGTGTGTTTCTGAGATGTTAGAGAAGATGATGATGGGAGGAAGGTGGTTGGATTTGAGAGAAAACTGGCTGCCATTTTTCAGCCTGTTTTTTTTCTTAGTTTTTATTTTGTTTTTATGTTTTTAGATGGTGTTTTTTTGAGGTGAGGTGGAGAGAGCCAGAGAATTAGAAAAAGGATAAGATTTTGGATTTCTTGATATCGTCCATTTCCTTCTTCACTTTATTATACTACTATTTCCCTTGTATATATATTAGGGAGGCGGATCAAATACATATTGTACTATACGTCTTAGCTGATTTGTTGTTATTTATCATTATGTTTTGAATAATATAAGTACAAAATGGTGGTATTTTACCATTGTGTTTTTTATGTTCATAATTTTAGAAAACACACGTTTTCTGGTTATTGTGTTATAAATGTTCATCATTGAATTTCATGTTTTATATCAATTCGTTTTGTTTTCCATCTTATATTATGTACTAGATAAAATTGTTGGTATTTCAGCTATGTATTCTACATATTATATTTACAATGGTGTTCACCATTATGGTTTTCAGAGTTCGTCATTCTAGAAACATAGTCAAACATAATGACGAACATAAGTACACAATGACGAGTAAAAGAAAAACACAATGATGACCTACAAAACACGAGGAGCAACTATTTTAGTTTGTATATGATGATATTTTCTTATTTTAATGTCATAAATAAAAGTTATGAAAATTTTGAAAAGTGTGAAAACCTGATAAAAATTCAACAAAAGTATTTATGACTAAAATATTTTTCTACCAACGTTCTCTTCTATAATTTGATATCAACTTTTAATTATATATCTAATATCCTTAACTCTTCTTAAACATTCTAGATTAAGTAATTTTTTTGATCAACTTAAACATCACATGGTAGTACAAAATCTTAAACTTTAAACTAAAAATTGATAGACGAAGAATTAAATTAAGCACGTAAGAAAATATGTGAATTATTAACATCCATGTGAGAAGATGTTTTCAATCACATATTATGGGTCGAATAACAAATTATCAAACCACTTTAAGGTGGTTCAAATGGTATGCTTGGTTCGTCGACAAATACCAGGTTCGAATCTCACTAGATAAAAGTTTAGGTGGCCTGCCCACGGTTTATCATCAGGTCATCTAGACCAATGACTAAGCATAACATGACCTTAATAGTTCAAACCTCACAACTAAGTTCTAGGGTGACCTGTACTGTGAATTTTGAAACATTGGTACCTTAGTGAGTTGTATAATAATTCTCTGTTTTTATGTTAAGCTATTTCTAACCTTTTGTTTCCAATCAGTTTCATGTCACTTTTGAAGTGTATTTACATCATCTTTCTGAACTCTAAACTGTACATTAAATCTAGAAAACATATAAAGCAGAAAATATGTATATTTGTTGGTAAGTAAAAGAAAAGAGGCATTGAAAACAATATATTTTCTTTTCTTTTGTGAACGTAAAAGATATTTATTGATTGGTCCAGCAATACACTATAGCCCGACCCAACAAAAGAAATAGTATAAATATATTTTCTATGCATGATGAGTCAACGAAAATTTGTTGACTACTGGAAACGTCTATAGACTATGCATTGAATTTGAGCACGTCAATTTCGAAATGTGCAACGGTAACCACCTACCATAACATACATACTAGTTATCTATTATTATTTTATTCTTACCATAAAACAGTTTCATCTACTTACCTCAATTCACCGGCGTCTCTTTTATTCTAATGGAGTAATTGTGTATCGTTTAAACGATGCTACAAATTAAATAAGTGATCACGATTCTTAGTCCAAGTAGTTAGGATTAGGTGTTGACTTGTGTCTCTCTCTCTTTGAGAGGTCTTAGGTCCAATTCTTAACTAGAGCATATTGATCTGCGTATTCTTGTGATGGTGAACTTAAGGATGGGAGATGGTTGGGGTACGGTCTCATGAAGGTTTGACTACATCGTTCGACAACAGGTAGCTAGCACGCGAGGTGTAGCCCATTTTTGCGTGTAGATAAATAGATGGTTGTGTTTGTCGCTTTAAAAGCAAATATATTTTAAACCTATATGTATTTAGTATTAGAACATTTACTTTTTAATTATTCTTATTAGTAGTCAAATATAAATTTTCTAAAACAAATTGAAAAGTTTAACCCATAATCTCACCAACTTCTTATTATGATTTTATTATTGGACCTAGTAAATTAATGTATGAAAAATATACTATATAGTACGTATTTGGGTAAAAGCAAAGATTTAACATATTTGGGTAAGAAAAAACAATGATGTGCATTAACATGATGCTTAATACGATTATTTGTAATTGATAATCACACAAAGAAGAGTTCAAGATGACTGTTTCTAAATTAATTTCAAAACCAAAATAATATATTAAGACTAAACGAGTAGCTTTTCAATAAAAAAGGTAAGAGTTGAAGTTGTTGTGTCTAAACCTCGGGTTAGTCTACCTGCTTAACTATATTCATCTGCAAAACTAAATATATATTTGAGTTTAATATACATATATGCAAGGTTCAAATGAGAGCTTCTAATTTTACGAAACATTGGGTTAGTCTACCGGTCCAAATGATAATTGTCTGTGTCAAAGTGAATTTTTTTTTAACATTGAAGGTCGAGATTTTTCCTTTTTTTTTCCTAACTTTTTGTTATTTATTTATTTATTTATTTTTTTGCATCGAAGAAGAAAAAATTGAAGGGTGCATTTTGACACTCGCGTTTTGATTTTTGGGTTTATTTTGCGGTCCTCACGCAACTATGCAAGTTTCTCTATTTCTCTTTTGATTTCCGTTCGACACCCATTAGTTTCGATTAACAATTCTGACACAACTCGCTTTAAATTTCTTGTTCATTTAAGGAGTTATTTGACAACTTTTAAATAAGTAAGTGTTGAATGAGTAAAAAAGGTCTGAACCATTAAATGTTAAATTAATAAGAGGTTCGAATAAACCATTAAAAGCCATGTTAAATTAAAAAAAAATAGCCTAAGAAACAACAAGATGTATCTTCAATTTTTGAAATAAAATGGCGTTTTCTTTTCATCATACTTCCTAGTGTAAGGTCATTAACGTACAAATATAATGATTAAATAGTAATATCAGTCACAATGTTGAAAAATTCAACAATAAACAAAACCAAACAAGCCACCTAATTTCACAACATTGAGAAGCTGGTGTGGTCCACCCACAAACCAATTCCCATTCTAGACTTCACACCTCATCATGGGTCAACGTCACGTAGCACCTCCCGTTTCAACTTTCCGGTCACCTTCCACCACCACCTTAATTGGTCCTTCGCTTTTTTATATCTAATAAAGAAATTAATAAACACACCATATGCATTCGTACGGATAAATTTGATAAAGTCTAATTTCATAGTAAATCAAATTAAAGTGTTATTCCACGATTTGCCCGTATGTATTTAAAAAGAAATGTATGGATAACGGACTAGAAAAAAACATAAACATAGCTAGTGCGTCGTGGTGGTAGCCATCGAGGCAGAAACGTATGTATTTTTATTTTTTTTTTGACGCCCAACGAATTTTATAAAAAACTAGTAAGAGTCTAAAAACCTGAAATACTTTACAGAAACCTAAAACCTGAAATATATATGTGGTGGTGAAGAAACAGGAAACTAGTATATTGATAATAAAAGCTTTCCATTTCACTTAGTATGGAATCACAATACAATCAATCTCAAAACTCTAGACTTTTTTGTTCTCCCTTCTCTGGAAATTCTGTCCCCCTTTATAATTAGTTTTCAGTTAGATGCATTCATCAGGGAGGTATGTCAACGGTTGCGCCTCATTGATGAAGAAGGCCTGCCGAAAGGTTGGATCTCATTGATGGAGAGGGTATGTCAAAAGGCTGGGTTTATTTTCTTTTGTGCGCCGGGTCGGGTCAATTCCCTTTGAGGTTTCCCGGGTGGTTTTATCCGTTTTACTTACTATCCTCTATAGGTGGTAATGGAAAGAATTTTTTGTTATTAAACTAGATATAGATTAGTCTAACAAAAATCCTGAGTCGTGCAACACGGGTATGGTATTAGGCTATTAGCTCACATATACGTAATTATAGAATTATAATGATAAATTAAATTTTAAACCCACAAACACCTCCTATTTATAAATTGATGCACGATGATATACCGTACAAAACTTTCATTTAAAATACCAAAATTTCTCTTTCTTCAATATATTTAATCTTATAATATCTTTCCTTATCTTTCTTTTAACTTTTTTGTCCTTAAGAGACATCAAATAGTAAGATCTCACGCCTCCAAAGTATTAGTAAAGAGTTTAAATCTTATCAAATATATGTATGATATAATTTAGGGATAAATTTATCTGTGAAACATGTTCAAAAAGTTATTATAAAATACCCAAAGTCCGGTCCAATATAAGTTATATAACTTTAATCAAAATTCACAAGACCCAACACGATATAATTTCAATAGAAATACAACTATATTTTGACTCGGTCACGTATGTGGTAAAAAAATTTAGTTTTTCAATTCTTTCAATTAAAACACATTTCATTTGTTTCGTTCTTAATGCAACATTTTTTATTAAATCATCTCGAAAATAGTTTGACTTTTTTAACACGGAGATAGGGTTTTTCGTTTTTTCCTCTCTATTTCCCTATAAATACCCAAACACCGTTTTCCATAACACGAATCCACAAGCCTGTTTATCTACCCTTTTAGAAAGAGAAACTTATTTCTAGAGAGAGAAAGGAACGACCTGAGAACACAAAAAAAATGGCCGGATTAAAGTCAAGTATGGCAGCGTTCATGATGATCACGATGATGGTTTCATCGTTGCAGATTCAAACCACCATGGCTCAGACCAGACATGTCGTCGGTGACTCGTTGGGTTGGACTATTCCGTCTAACGGCGCCGCCGCTTACACCGCCTGGTCTTCCCAACAAAGGTTCAGAGTCGGCGACACCCTGTGTAAGTCATTCCAACCGCCGTCTTTTTGTATTCGCACACATGTAAACAATTATTATTGAATAGATGGTATTTTTACATGATGGTTGTTAAATTAATATATTCATATCATAATAAATTGGTTATTTGGGTTTGAGATATACGAATAGAGCTAATTTTGTACTCAAATAACATCTTGATGTTTGAGGTGACTCTTTGTTCTTGAAGTGAAACGTTTATCTTGTACTAAAATTATAGATTTGAGAGTAAGTTTGTGTTTGTGGGGCGTTTAAAAAAAAGAAAAAAAAAATAAAAGAGCTATTTTTTTCTCGTTTAAATATTATTTACATAGGTTTAACTTTAGTATTATTGAGTTGATTTCCAAGTTCATGAAATTTGCTACATGCAATATTCTTAAGGGCACTTTGATGTATTTGGAAAGCAAGAATTAAAAAATCGTTTAGCAACTGTTTTATGAGAATGGACGAGATACTTCTTATCGTTTTAATTTATAGTTAAAAAATAAAGTTAAATTTATGATAATAGATTGAAGGTCTTAGGCTGTGTTTGTTTACCTCTTAATGAGGTCTGAATGGAGAAGGTCTGAATCGTTCAGATTCAGACCGTTTTGTGGGATATAAAAATCAAACCTCTGAATCGGTCACAACATCTGAATAACCATTTGAATCGTTCAGTAAAAATAAGAGTCTGAATGGTTCAGCACTTACTGGTTCATAGCCTCTTAGCCATTCAGACATCTTAATGGTTCAGCACTTAATGATTCAGATGTTACCAAACAGCCCCTTAGTGTAGTTTTTCTTTTTAATATCTTTACTTTTTATATGCATTCTAGCTAGCTTTTTTCATTTATATAATTCTTCGTATTTGGATCTTAAAAAAAATAATGTATGGCAAAAGTTATTAACTCGAGAAAAACTTGTCACATGCAAACAAACCTACTCCTTTCTTTAATTTAGAAAATTACAAAAATCAATAACTGTGTTACTTTTTCTAGATCATGTGATTCAATTATTTATTCTAATCGAGTTTAGTGGTCTTAGTTTGACCATATAATTATTAAATCTAATTATTTAATTAATATTTCTCGTTTGCAGTTTTCAACTTCACCACCGGCAACCATAACGTGGCGGAGGTATCACAAGCGGCGTACGGTCCATGCACCACCGCTAACCCCATCTCCATCACCACCACCGGTCCCGCCACCATAACATTGACCACCGCCGGAACTCATTACTACATTTGCACCGTCGGAACACATTGCCAAATTGGTCAAAAGTTGTCGGTCAACGTCTCCGCCCCTGCCGCCGCTCCCACCACCCCTCCGGCAGCCGCACCTACCACCCCCCCACCAGCATCCGCACCCACCACCCCCCCTCCGGCAGCTACCCCCACCACCGCACCAACACCGGCGCCGGTGAGTCCTCCGGCCACCGCCCCCGCCCCCTCCCC
>WOUH02000002.1:9971583-9997167 GCA_009936405.2 Stevia rebaudiana | reverse complement strand
CCCCCGCCCCCTCCCCCGCTACACCACCTACCTCCTCCGAGGCACCAACTCCCACCGGAGCTAGCCCACCGTCACCAACCACATCCGGCCAATCTCCGTCAGGCTCTACTCCATCTCCGGCGAGTGACACAACACCTCCTCCACCGTCACCAAGCGCCGCCGCACGATCTTTAACGACGACGGTTGTTCCGGCAACTTTGGTTGCGTTTGCTTTAGCTTTATTTTACTAGATTGAAAATTGAAATGACCCGTGGGGTCCGAGAGTATTATTACTCGATTTATGGTAGATTATTATTCTTGATTTTTAGTTGGAGAGGTTACATGTGTGTGATTATATTCTGGATTTTTCATTTTTCGTAATGTTGGTGACGATTTAATTATTCTGTTCTTTTACTCGTATCAATAATAAATATTCACTTTCTTCCACTCCTTTTCTAACTTTTTGTTATATTAAAGTTTACAAGGATATAATAATTAAAGATTGATTGAAAAAGAAATGGAAAAGAAAGAGAACCGATTCCAAAGTGGTGATATTCGTATGCTTTTTCTTGAAGTGGTTGCAATTGATAGTTAGTATATGGGTTTCACTTTTTCATTTTAATTCGGCATCTGTCACGACAAAATATATTAATAATAGTGGCAATGAGAATGTGCGTTGTAGTGGAAAGTTTCAATTTTTTTTATACCAAGACGTGGCATTTGTCAATTCTCCAACTTCGAAAAAGGTTTTAAGTGATCGGATCCAATGCTTCTACTTCTAGAATTTTGCTATTTGCTTACCGTTTTTGAAGAAAAAAGTACTTCATTGTGATTATTTGTAGACTACAAATGGTCCAGAAATATAGTTTGATACTAAAGTATATTGGTGATACAATCATTCATTATTTGGTATACAGTTTAACTTATACAGGATTTTAGGATCTATTGTTAGCTTTTGTATTGTGTTGAATTATACTTCGCTATTAGTAATCTTAGTCTCATACATGAAACTATATTTAATATTCGTACTCCTTACTATATACACATCGGGTTCACAAGTATACCAACGTATAGTTATATCGATTCATGATCTATATGGTTCAAAAGTTGCCTATTACCTGAAACTTGATTTATAATTTGATCAACATAACTTTCAAATTTAAATAAAAAGAGTTCAACTAAACTTGGTTAATTAAAATAAGTTTTAATATGTTTTATATTTATGACGGTGATAACCAAATATCATACTTATCTCCAACTAGCTTGTAAAATTTTCTAAAACTAATCATATACGTTGTCTAGGATCCAAATATCCGTCTGAGTACGTGTCAAGAATGGTTTGGTTTTCTTATCAGGTTCAAGTTTGTTTTCCATTCCTATAACCCGATTCTATATATAACGGGCTTTATGAGTTGAAACAACTCAAAACATTTAGAGTTAGTAATAAGATGAAAGTGTGGTAATTAGAAGTGTTACAATCTTCATCATGTGTCATTTTAAGTTTATGTTACATATTCAGGATATGCATAGAAACCAACGGGCTTTGGTATGGTTTAAAAAATCAAAATGTGACAAATTTCATTGCTAAAGCAATTGTATTATTGATTTATTATGCTGTATACATAAATAAATAAATACCAGCAATTTATCATTTTTGTTATTTTGTAACAACCATCTAGGTTCTTGAAGAATAAAACTAAAAACGGACTCTAATATTCAGTTTATGATTTTAATCATTTTATCCTAGTAGGCTACGGTTTTTGAAGAATAAACTAAAAGCGAAATATGTGTATATATAAGTTTTAAATCAAATTCTTTTGGATTCTTTCACTCTTTTTAAATTACTTAATCAAAGAAAAATGTCCATGCGTTTTGGCAGTGTTTCTTAAATTGTAGGGACAACAATTTGAATTAACAGTTGAAAATGAATTGCTTTAATGATTAAAACTAGTAGAATTAAAAGTGGCAAGCTAAAAGCTTATGGACATTAAAGTTGTTTACATCATCATTTTAATGAAGATATGTTCTTAACTGTTTGATACAATTAAATTGCCCATGATTCAGTCCAAGAAGACACATGTGCCATGTGGTCATATAATGGGGATACCAATTGAATCGAATAATACAAATCAAATTCAACCAAGATAGTAATTTTAATATTTTAATCAAAGTAATGAAATGTAGAGAAACTAAATCCAGAAGTACATTGGGCCTGGGCCTGGCCCTAATAAATAAGTCTGAACTTTCAAATGACATACCCAGCAAATGCTATGATTTATCAATCTCATTTAAAGGTGGGCAAAAAGTTAAAAACCCGAATCCGGATCTAACGGTTCTACCCTAACCGGAAAAAGTTCCTACCCGCCTAATATTGGACAGGATCCTACACGAAAGTACCCAGTGGTTCCTACCTGGTTCACGTTCCTCGGTTTTACACCGGTTCTAGAACCGGACCTTAACCAGCTAAACTGGAACTGAACCGGTAAAAAACCGCAAAAACGCGGTCAACAAGCAGAACCAGAACTGGTTCACGTCTACCTGGTTGCAATTTGTACTCAGTCACTCCATACCCGGTTTGGAAGTAGAACCGACTTTTAAAAATTGCCGATTTGTGCACCGTCTAATCTCATTGGATAACAGGGTATTGAGAAGATCCTATCAAAGGCCGTGATTTATCTCTCTCGCTGGTTAACATGATACTAATAAGATCGCGTAAGTTTCAGAATGGTTAAGAAAAACTTTATAGCACTCATATACATACTTGTGACATAAAATTGAAATTGAAATTAAAGAGATATGACTTGAACCGGACCGATCTGACCCAGATGGACATCATGATATGAATGAGAACCCTCACCATCCACCCACCAACCCAACCAAAAGAAAACGACACAACTAATCATATCCTATGAATCTGCTAACATAATCCAAGATTCAACAACAAAATCATCATCATCATCATCATCATCATCATCATAATCATAACCATAATCATAATCAACACTTCTTTCTCATCTCATTTCAAAGAATTGCATAACTACACAATAAGAATTTGATTACTAAAAACCTCGTCTTTTCATCCGTTCATTAATCGGCTCAAAATCCCGATCTAAATGCAAAAAACTCTGCGATTCCAATACCGTTTTCCGTTTCCTAAAACCCGTCACCGAATTCTCAACTTCTTCAGCCTCTGAATTCAAAGGAAAGAAAGAGAACTCCTTACTTCTTGGGCCTGGGCCTGGACCTAGGCCCGAGTCAACATCTTCTACAATAGTCAGCTCTTTTTCATTACCCGACACAAGACCCAACCTTAGAGACAAATCGCAATCCACCAATTCGGGTCTACATTCTTTCTTTGAACCATTATTATTATTATTATCAAATAATAACATTCTTTCCGGACAACCCGTTTGAGAAGAAGAAGGTAAAGATTCACGGGTTGTATGAAAAACCGGTGTTCCAATGATTATATTATTTGGGTTCGTGTGAGTATTATAAAATCCCATTTCGGGTACTCGCGGTTGAAAATGGAAACCATGGTATAATGGATAAATCGAAGGCGATTTATTCTCGAAAGAAATCATTTGTGTAGGAATATTTTGAGGATAAAACGAAGAACCCGGTTGAGTAACATTAAACGCGGGTCTTAAATCTTTATTAGTTTCTGAAAATGTATGTGTTTGATTCACACCATTTGGTCTTTGAACATTTGAAACAGAATCTTGGTTTCTTGGATTTAGGTAGCTTCTGGTATTATTGTTTCTTTGACTTCTTGATGATCTTACAGGAACACATCCCAAATTAAGGGCAGCTAAAACACCATAATTAATAAAATTAGAAACTTTAATCTCAAATTCGACTAAAAAAACGTAAAGATTATCGAACAAATGTAAAATTGGTGTACCTTCAACACAAGGAGGCAAGAATTCACCAGTTTCCATGGTTTCGTCTTTCCTGATTATGGTGTCAATTGCATCATTTAAACGATCCCATAATGTTACAGGGTCTAAATACTCAGCCTAATTGTAGTGTGACATTAACAAGATTAAGATTTTGAATAAAAAGTTGAATTTATAGATTAACAATATTTACAATTCGGAAATGGTTACCTCAGAATTTGCTTTCGAATACATAATTTCCTCAGATTTAATCACAACAAGAGGTAGTTTCTCTTGCCATTCTCTGTTCTTTTTAGTCAAATCCCTATGGTTTTCACCTACAACTCTGACCAAACAGTTGGTGTGCATTATTTCGCATTATTTCAAAACCGAAATAAACAGAGTAAAAAATCATTACTTTGTTAGTTAAATCGAACAAAACATACCTAAAAATCTGTTGAATGATGGAACCTCTCATGGGCTTGTGTCGTTCACTATGCCAAGATCTTCTCACACATTCAAACGGTCTCGGTCCAGGTCTCGGCATCTTCAGCAATTAAGAACACACGAAGAACAAAACTGGAAGAAATCGAGAAATTGAGACGAAAGATGAAGAATATATTCACATGGGTATCGAAATTCAACTCGGTATCATCACAAATTGACTATCAATTGCTATCCAAAACAGGAAGATATATAAAATTGGGGAGAACGAAAGATGCTTCCACTTTTCAAGAATCAATTAGGTGGTGAATTTGGATGAAATGAAACAGAGAGTAGGGTTTAATGGGGGTACAATTGAAATGGTGGGGGTTGAAGATGAAGAAGCAGACAAGATTGAAGATATGTGATGGTTTGATGAAGTGGGGAAGGTGGCTTAAATGGTCAGGGATATGGAGGGCAAGATCAAAGATTTTCATATGGTTTGTCAATGTTAATGGAAAAAGGAATCTTTTATCTTTTAAGGGTTTTTATATTTATTTATTTTTTTATTATTTTTGTTTTATTCAAGAAATTGACGTTTCCTTGAATTAAATTTCATGAGATGTAACGATTGGAAGTGGTTCTTCACTTGGTTATGGTACGATAGTTGGTCCTGCAATTATGGAGCAATAATTTTGGGTAGTTAAGAGTTACTTGTATAAACTATAAACTAAATTAACTATTTTTTAGAGTATTACATTTTCTTTTTCATGTGGTTTAATCAAACCGCAAATTATCATTTGTAGGTCATGATTCTCAAAGATTCAATCAATTCGAACAAGTTTGCTATTAAGTATTTCTTGAATGACTACCTCATAAACCCACTAATCCCTCAATTAAATTTACAATTTTGTCTACTATGAAACTTGAAACATTCGACTACTTGAAGATACACATAATTCGAGCACACCTTAGTAACGCTAGAGGCCACATGCCCTTTGTTGTTGCTTTAATGGTCCTTCGTTTTAACAACATCAATTTTCTATGTTAACTTAATGAGTCTTTTGATCGGATTTTAACAATTAAAAGGTACATAGGTAATAAACCTACCTCAACCCCTCTTATTTCAGGGCTTCTATCTTGTCTTTATCTCCCTCTTCTTTCTCACTTTGCACCATTATTTTTTACCCGGAGTCATCATTATACATTTGACATCCCACACTTTTTCTTATCGACAAAATTCACTGCCAACCGTTGTCATCCTGTACAACCTTACAAATAGCACCACCACTATTTTTTTTACCTTGTGTCACCATTATACATTTGTCATCCAATACCTTTTCTTATCGACAAATTCGCTGCTAGCCGTTGTCATCCTGTACAAACTTACAGATAGCACTAACTTGTTACATGTTGGTTGGTTCAACATGTCGTTTTCATTTTAATGTTCTTAGGTATTGATTTATAAAATTTTTTTTGTAATCACCCTTTAAGTTTTAGCATATTGCAAATCTTTCTTGTGTATTGGCAATCTGTTGTATGCGATATGTTTTTGGTTGGTGTTTAATCACTAATTCTTCCAATTTTAATTGATCTCCAACTTTTTTTTATTTGATTCATTTGTACCCCCTAACCCCTCTCCCGTCGTATAATTGTGTTATTGATTGAAATTTTTAATTTTTTATATAATTTTTTTAACAAACAGAAATACCAATTTAAATCTCACAAAAGATAAATTCTAAGATTAATAGGATGAAGACACACCTTACCTTTATTATAAGGTTAAACAAGATACCTCCATTAAAAACTTATGTGATATGTTTGTGGTTTGTGATTAATCAACCTTTAATCTAAGGTGATCATCAGCTTGATACCAATATTTAGTGTTTGTATCACATCTTTTATTCAGGTATATATCAAAACGCTATCTTAATATTTACAAGGATGTATCGGTAATGGTAATAGAAGATGTGAATTGTGTGGGGGAGAAAAGTTAGCAGATGCCATTTAATAGATGTACCATTCTACTACCATTAATGAGGTGACATGATATAGAATAAAACGATTCATGAGATGGAGCAATTGGGGGAATTGGTGTAATGACCCACACCTATATTTGAAACAACACACCATTCTTACCAATAAAGAATATATATCTTTTTTTTTTACTTTGAACTTATGTTTATAATTAAAAAAATAATTAACAATAAATTTTAGGATCAGATAATGAAAATAGCATACTTTCTTTTTTTTTTAATGACGTTAATTTTGTTATATTAAAATTTCTCAAATAGTAGAAAACACATGAAAAAAAACAATAAACTAGTTTTTTATTATTGAATTTGTTGAAATCAGCTAGTGCATGTACATATGTTTGTTTTAATTAATTTTTTTTTTAAAACGATACATTTATCATGCTCCTTAAATACTAATCTATTATTTGTCTAAGTTGAACATATGGTCGTAACGCTCTAGCAAATAGACTAGTCAAACATCAACGGTTAATGAATTGTTAACTATTAAAAATGAAGATATATTGGACTTTAGAAACACCACCTTACTTTAATTAGACTAATGATTCTGGTTCAATCATCATCAAAGATCTTAACAACATAAACACACGAAAACTGACATTTGACAAGAATATAACATTGATTATGAAGCAACTAAGATATGCAAACAAGTGCAGTTCTAACAAAATGCTTGTTTTTAATTAATCTATAATTCTACATCAACATTTCAGTGTTACAAATTAGTAATTTTTTTTTTGTTCAAGCACACTACCAATCTTGATAGCACTTCATTTTCTTGAAGTATTGCAATCTTACTTTTTGATATTTCCTATAAAAAAAAACCTATCTTGATATTCAACTTCAACATTTGCATTTAGTGCTTGATTCATCTATGCGGTTTTCGATCTGATACTGTTGTTACACTACAAGAAACCAAATAAAATTAAGTTCTTGAAATTTGTTCATTTAATCCAATGTCATTAAATTAATACCTAAAAATACCTTTTTAAATGTGGATTAATGAAAGAACCGCCTACGACAACGCGATGATCCAAGTTCTTCATACTCGCTTTTGGTGACACACATTGCATCAAAATCAGGACTTGATGCTAATAATGACCCCCCTCGCCAAACGCCTAATATAGGACTGCAAATAAAAAAATTAATATTTCCATTAAGTTTCTAAAATAGGGAAATAATAATTGAAAAACAAATTTTGAAGAAAATGATATTATTACTCTTCTTGAGTTGTTATCTTCACTTGGTACACATCGGGAACAAGAGGTCGCAATTCATTTTCTCTGTGATCAAAATAATTAAATCAAATTTTATCATAGTAAACATGAGAATAAAGATTTATAATTTTATAAACGTAAAAGTATAACTTACAATCTTTTGGCAAAACCTGGAAATAATGTGCTTCCACCCGTTAATATGATACTGCAAAACAAGTTTGAATTGAAAATTACAATTCATAAATCTAATCAAGAAAGACAAATTTTACAATATGTGATATTCAGGGGACCCACTTAATGATAAGAAATTAAATGTCTGAAATATATGTCAATTTCAAATTTACCATATAAATAAATGATTAATTGCAATTTTTTTTAACCAAATAGTACCTTTCATACAGCACAGGATGCAGATAAGGATGACAAGAATTAACTGCTCGAACAATACATTCTGCCAGTCCAGCTTGGTTCATTCCTGAATAATATTTTCAAAATTCTATAAAAATTTAAATAAAATAACTTGAATAATATTTTCACTGTTTGATAAAAAGATATCAAATTTACAGTTTACACACCCAAATCAGCTGGACGAAATATCATTTCAGGTACAAGAAACCGTTCATTACTCAAACTGAATTCCTGTTGATCATTAAGTGATTTGTTATTAAAGGATTCATCATAAAGATAAAAGAACTAATTTTTTTAAAGAAGTTGAAATTTATTATACATTTTTTGTAAGATCAACTTTATTCCTTTCTGATGGTTTGTTTCTAGCTTCTGTTTGATCAGTTTCATCGGTTTCTTCAGAATGTGGTATTTCACCATTTTCAGATAATGTAAGATATCTTTGTGCTTCAATGGGGTCTTTTATGAATCCTTTTGTATGATTAATGCCATCTGGAAGCACATATGTGCACCTAAAATGATTGTCATTTCCTCGCCTCCTGTAAATGATATAACGCAAATAAACAACATTTTCTCGATTGTGAAAACATGTTATGATATGATATCAAGTTATAAAACCAGAAAGCAAATTTGATATAATTGATCCAAGTTACGACCTATTGAATGATCAATGATAGTAACCATACTAGCAATTTGACCAATCACACTTGTAAATTTAATTATCAATCAGCAAAGTAAACCAATTTGACATCAAAAGTCAAGTAATTTATCTTTTTCATCATAAGTACTATGAAAATGTAGAATCTGTCAAGAACAACAATGTCAGTGTATTAAGAACACCAGCTGATTGTATACTGTTTAATCCCAAATCAACCAACATTGTATGAAAAATTCACAAACCCTAGCTAAATTGTTACAGAAACTCAAAAGGATTGGATTGAAATTCTCACCTAGAAATCTGCAAATCGCGAGCAACATCTGTAGAAACAAAGCACAAATTCTCCTTCACATCATCCATCAAAAAAGTTTCATCCATCACATTAACAGACCTGTAACTCACCAATTCCTTCAAGTAATTCGTCAACGCTTTCCCGCCCAAATCCATCCTCTTCACGCCGTAATTCACCGTGAAATTCTGCAACACCGGCGCCGCGTGAGTGAAACTAAACCCTACGTCCACCACAAGGCTACACTGCGCCTTCGATATGACGTCGTACGGCCGTCTACTGGCTTCGTACAAATGCACAAGCGACGGGGAGTCTGAAACAAACAGTGATTTGAAATTAAACTCCTCGAAGACGATCTCGTCGGTGGCGCGTTGGATCGACGGGAGGTTGAATAACGGTTCGGTGAGGAGGAGTGAGGATGATGACGGTGTGATGTGGAGGAGGGAGGAGAAGATGTGTGACCAGATGGTGGATTGGAGGTCGTGGTTGATTAAGTAACCGCGGTCGTACGGGCGGCGGAGGACGGCGGAGGTTAGGTCTTCCGACGGAGAGAGGAGTTGGTCCGCTAGCAGGAATTTCTTGGAGGAAAGAGGACGGGCGGTGCAGTTGGGGACGACGGTGGTGGGATCGCGCTCGCCGCCGAAGCCGGCCTTAATTAGGCCGCCGCCGTTGTCAAGAACCACCACCACGTTGGAGGACATTTTTTCCGGTCGCCGGTTTCAGGTGAAGTTGTGAAATGGCAGCACCGTCGGTGAAGTGGTGATGTTACATAGTCGACGGAAATACAAACGGAACGAAGGAGGTTAGGTTAGTTTTTCTTTTCTTTTTTTTTTCTTTTTTTCCGAGGGTTTTAACTTTATTAAAGAAATTACTATTTACAAGTTTGACTATTTAACTCTCTCGGTTAGAAAAATATTCGGAAACTTCAACTTTTAACATTTGAATTTTGTAATTATTTCAATTCCTTACTTAATTTCAGGGGTTGAAATAACAAAACTCACACGTCATAAGCTAAAAGCGTTACAAAATTCTAATGTCAAAAGATTCATTTCTGAACCGATAGGGTAAAATCAACCTGATTTAAAAGCTAGAATAGTAATATACTATATTAAAAACGTTAATATATTATAGTCATTTTTAAAACTTAATGGGTATTATAATGACTTTAAGGGTATGAGTGTGTGACATTGGCCACCTTAGAAAATTCGATAGTTAATCGCAAGGGGTGAATGGCCGTAGATGGAAGAAATGAAAGAAAGGGAAGGGGCCGGATCGGAACAGCACGTAGAAAACATATGCATAAGTTATGTTTTTTTTCTATTATAAGTAATGTTGTTGTAATTCAAAATAATAGAATTAAACAACTTTACAAAAAGTCACCTTGTACAACTATTAAAAAATACACAACTACTAAAAAACACGAAATCGGACCAGGAGACAACTGATCAAAAACATTTCATATACACGTTTGTCACATGACTCAAATAAGAAGACCGGTTATGTGTTTGGTTTCCGGTCCTACCGGTCCGTCCGGGCACCGGCCTTTATCAACCCGCCGGGCGCCGACAGAAAATTCCAATATCCACCGTTCGAATTAAATTCGAGCAAAACTTCAACGCCGTTACACAGATCATCTCTCTCCATCTCTATATCAATCCTCATTTTTGTTGATATTCAATCTCAATCATCATCCTGCTAAACTACGATTCGTAACCTGAATTTCGCATTCGATTCTTTGTGGTTTGAGGTTTTGACTTCAATATCAGAATCAAACAATCACTTCTAGATCTGCGTATAATCAGTGGACCAATTCAACACGCAGTTAGTCAGATCATGTGATTCAGAATCATTTACTGCTAATTAAGTTTCGTTATCACTTTTAGCATGAATCGTATTTGAATAAGTGAGGAATTGCCGACTTCATCCACATCGAAACATTTCCTCGGTAATTTCATTTCATAGTTGTTCATTCTAGTTAGATTATAGTCAAATTTTCCATGTATTATTATGGTTTACGATTGTTGTTGTGTTTGACTTGACTGTACAAGTATTCTGCATCATAGATACTGATAATTATACTTGGTTATGCTGTATTGACACTAGAAACCAACTTTTTGCTGGATTATTATACGAAATGGAGTTATCAAACAACATTGTTACATCATTCACGAATTCGTTGAAAAACGCATCTGATTGGTTGACATTTGCATATGATGCTCCTTTTGCTCGAGCTGTTGTTTTTGGAGTCCCCATTGGAGGTAATTTTTCAAATCATTAATCTCATCTTTAGAGATTCGATTCAATCACATGATAAACTTCATAATACACTTTTGATTTCTTTGAACTATAGGTCATCTGTTTGTTGAAGGTTTACTTGTTGTAGTGATTCTCTTTTTACTATCTCAAAAGAGTTACAAACCGCCTAAACGCCCTTTAACAAATAAGGTTCATGTTCATATTCTAATTTGATTTATCGGTTATGTTATTTTCTTATAATATTTTATCTTAATGTGTGTAGGAAATAGATGAACTATGTGATGAATGGAATCCAGAGTCTCTAATCCCACCTATAACTGAAGAGATGGAAAAAGAAGTTCCAATACTAGAGACGTATGCATACATACATACATACATACATATTACATATATACATACATACATACATGCATTTTTATATGTATACATGATTAACTAACTTATAAATTGCATTACATCAGTGCTGCAGGACCTCATACAATAATCAATGGAAAAGAAGTGGTGAATTTTGCTTCTGCAAATTACTTAGGTTTAATGAAACATGAAAAACTACTTGTGAGAAAACTACCATTTTACTTTATTTTACTTGTGAAGTTGTTATAACCATCATCATTTATATAGTTTAAAATTTAAATATGACAGGAATCGTGTGCGTCTTCTTTGGAGAAATACGGTGTTGGTTCTTGTGGTCCTCGTGGATTTTATGGGACAATCGGTATTCAAATAGTCGAATTGTCAACTTAATCAAATTAAACTCAAGCACACTTATTTATTTAATTATTTATGTATTATTTATTTGTTGCACACTTATATATTTATTTAATCATTTTTATTTATTTATTATTATTTTTTATCTAGATGTTCACCTCGACTGTGAAGCAAAAATATCAAAGTTTCTTGGAACTCCCGATTCCATACTCTATTCTTACGGACTTTCCACTACGTTCAGTATAATTCCAGCTTTTTGTAAGAAAGGAGATATAGTTATTGTGTGAGTATATAAAGATACAAATGTTTGTTTTGGGGTAAAACCTAATAATAATAAAAATAATAATTTGTTTGTTTCAGAGATGAAGGTGTTCACTGGGGCATACAAAATGGATTATATCTATCAAGAAGTACAATTGTGTACTTTAAGCATAATAACATGGAATCTTTAAAAAATACACTAGAGAAAGTTACACAAGATAATAAACGAGCTAAGAAGTTAAGACGTTACATTGTGGTTGAAGGCGTGTACCAGGTATTTTATATAGTTTTCAATTTTTTTTATTTTTTTTTCTTTTTTGTAGCCATGAGAATGAGTCACGGGCCCCACTAGTACACTGCTACCAGTGGAACTTGTTAGAGGCAAATCAGGAGCTTATCACCACGCCGGTTTTTGAAAGTTATAGTCACTTTTTAATTTATGTTTTTTTTTATTTAAGTTTTGATTAAATTTTTTAGAATTCGGGTCAAGTTGCTCCACTGGATGAGATAATCAGACTTAAAGAGAAGTATCGGTTTCGTGTTTTATTAGATGAAAGTAATTCATTTGGTGTTCTTGGAGAATCTGGTAGAGGTTTAACTGAACACTACAAAGTTCCCGTATGTTTTCTCTCTCAAACTCGCTTTTGGAGTTCATCATCTCATTTATTATAATTATTTTTCTAAATTGATAAATAATAATTTTTCTCAATGCTATAGGTCGATAAAGTGGATATTATAACTGCTGCTATGGGACACGCGTTGGCATCAGAAGGCGGATTCTGCACTGGAAGTAACAGAGTTGTTGATCACCAAGTATGCATAAACTTATAAACTGTTTAATATATATGATATTTATTTATAACGGTTATAATGGGCAAAATGGTAAATTAATCTGAAAAATGTTGTTGTAGCGTCTTAGCAGTTCTGGTTATGTCTTCTCTGCATCTCTACCACCATACTTAGCAAGTGCTGCAATTACCGCGATTGATGTCATTGAATCAAACCCTGAACTTTTAGTGAAATTAAGAGATAATATTAAGGCGTTATGTTCAGGTTTATGTGTACATTATTTATTTAACTTTATTTTTATATAGGGGTTGGATTTAACAAAATCCACTTGAGTTTGAATAACCCAAGAAACCCACAATTTACATATGTAAAAGAGGCTTTTTTTAAGAATTTTTAATTTACTTTTACATAAATTCTACACTCAGTTTTATGACTATTGTTAAAAAAAATTATAAAAAAATGCCGGGTGGATTTTGTATTTTATTTTATTTTTTTGAGATGAACGTATGTAAAATCGAATGTTACGTATGTAACATCTGTTTAAAATTTAAATAGACGTGGTTTTTTGTTAGTTTTTACAAATATTTTTAAAAAGTCGTGTTTTTGTGATTTTTTTTAAGTGACAAAAATACATATAAAACCAAAAATTTTAAAAAATATATTATTATTTTACATGAGTTTTTGGGGTTTTTTTATTTTAGTTTTCATTTTATCCTTCTCCTATATTATTATTAATTGACTAGTTGAATCTTACCGCGTATTTTATTATGTGCAGGATTGTTGGGAATAAAGGGACTCGAAATAAAAAGTGATATACGATCACCGATTGTGTTTCTTGTACTAAAAACAACCACTGGTTCTTTAAAAAGTGATCTTCAATTGCTTCAAGATATTGCTGATCAAGTAAGTTTATATCTATCTACAAACATCTTGTCTGTGATTACAATAATATGATGTGTTTTTATTAATTACTATAAGTTGATATAATTACAGGTACTGAACGAACACGCGGTTTTTGTGGTACCTTCTAGAAGATCAACACTTGACAAATGCAATCTACCTGTTGGAATCAGATTTTTTGTTTCAGCTGCTCATACGGAATCTGATTTACAAAAAGCGTATGAATCGTTGAAGAGTGTTGCAGATTCGGTTTTCGCAGATCAAAACTGAATGCTAAATTGCAGTTTGATTATGTCAACATATTTCTGAAAGAATATTAATTATGAAAAAAAAAAAAAACAGATATGTTTTAATAAAAACGAAAGAACTTTATATTGTGTGATAGCTAATTGTAACATTCTTGACATAAAGCAAGCAAATTTGTTTGCATCTTGAACTAGCATGAATATTTATATATGATATATTTATACGTATTTATTTATATTTATATTTGTTGCTGTTAAGAACTTCAGATACTTGAATTAACTTAATCTTTTTCTATAAATTTGGTATGATATGCTTACAGCAAGTCAAGAAAACAGGTCGCGTTATTGTTCTAGATGATTAACCATTTAAGTTAACTTTTCGCTGGCCGAAAAAACATAAATAATAAATTTAAGTTAACTATTATTTTAAATCAAATCTTCTAATACTAATAAATTAGTAACTTTTGGGATATTGGTACAATTTTAGGTCATATAAAATTTTGTTTTCCCTCCTCTCTTTCTCTCCTATTAAATGTATATATATCTTTCTTATTAAATAAAATTGAATACTAATGTATGAAATAAAAATGAGTTATATTAATTTGAAATATATGATTCATGTATAAGTTTTAGAACTATTATTCTAATTCTCCTTTAAGGTTATTTTCTTTGTCGGTGTTTTATTTATATATTAATGGATTTTATCATTTGAGTTGTTCAAGCCGTGTAACACACATGTATCTAACATAGTAATAAAACATAGACAAGCAATCCAGATACAAAGAGCCACTTCAACTCAGACCTAAAACTAGTGTTTAATTTCGCTTACCTAAAGAACGAACCCTAACAAAAACTGTCTTGGTTTTTTTCTACAGTATAAACATGATAATTAAACAAGAACCCTCACCACGAATATACATTTCCGCTATTTTAAGAACTTAAATTAGCAATATTTGCCCTTAGCAATAAGGTCTGTATATATCGATCAAGCTCGACCCCAGTCTGCAAAACCCCTTGAAAAGTGGTTTTCCTTTGATCCGCATGTCAAGCATACAAAATCTTGTTTTGCGAGTCGATTCTTGCCTGATAGCACACAATTAGTATATAAGCTTTATAATGACTTGATGAACAAGGCATGATTAAGTTACCTGAATTTGGTCATCTGTAATTAAAGCTTCAAGTTCTTTTTGTATACCAGCCACGGTGGTTTTAAACGCATTAGCCATCGTGTTCAGGTCAACAGATACAAATGGACGCGTATACTGAATTAGAGCTTTGTTGCGGATTTTAGTAAAAATAGTCTCCACGTGATCATGCAAATGAATGTCAAGCATCAGCTTTGTTTTAAGCTTCCCAAGGTTATCTAAACATGAACCATATCGACTGCAAACACTAAATCTTATGAGATCATACAGAACAAATCTAAACCATCCATTATTTTGATAATGATTCATACTTCTAAAATTTTGTACTTCTTACTTACATATATTATTTGTAGTATATGTTTTAGTTATGATGTATGCAACCTTACACTAGTTGGGTATATGCACAAACGAACAATCAAAACTAATTTGTTCATTTTTTTTCTTTTTAAATTTAGGGAGAGTCAACATTTACACACTTTTAGTTTTAAATTTTTTTAAGTTATATCGGATCATGCAAACACGAACATACCTTGAATAGAAATCATGAATAAGTTCCCTTACTTGAGGCACCAACTCTAAGAAGTTACCGAAGTTAATATTGTCTATTACTTTTGCCTACAAATTGAAAGAGTGTTGGATTAGAATTAAATTATATATAATATAAACTACATTACGCCCCGAGGGCAAAAGTAAAATTGCACTAGTTTTAACGTTATTTTACTTATTTCTATGAAAATAACGTTAAAAGCGTTGGGTTGACGGTTTATCAGGCATCATGAGCCGAGGGTCTCATTCGGTGCAGCCTCTCTATTCCGGTAGAGGTAAGGCTTGTCATCATCTTACCTCCCTCAGGCCGTACCTTTAGGTGGGATATACTAAGTACGATGATGATGATAAAATAAACTACATAGTTTTAGAAAATAGTGAGATGATAAACACTAAAAGATAATAGTATATTATTACCTTTAGCTCTGCGCGGTCAAAACTTGCAAGAGCGCAAAGTCCACCGTATGTTGCAATATCTGGAGCTGCAATAACTTCTGAGTAGTTGTTTCCCAATTCTGGAGATATTTCTAAAAACTATCAACACACCACTTGTAAGTAACATCATAGCTAGTGATTGAGATCATACGTGTCAAAGGCGCGTTCCTCCGGCTACTTTCCCGACCAAAATTCAGGCTATGGTCATCTGAAAAAGGTTTTAACATGTCTAAAACATATACAACAGCTCGCTTAAATGCAACCTAAACTAGCTGTAAAGAACCTAAAACATGTCTAAAGTGATATTTTTATACTATGCGTCTTTCTTTGCTTTTTAAACGCCTAGGTGCGCCTTCGACAACTATGATTGAGATTATTGTTAAAATGAAACAAAAAAAAAGAACCACCTTGTGGGCGGCATGTTTGTACTTATGAAACTCAAGGTAAGCAAGCCCAGAAGCACAATGTAGTTTTGCAGTTGTGACAGGATCTAGGTTGGCTTTGTTTTGTTCCGCGGTCCGGACATATCTTACAACATGTGGAAACAAATCCATTTCAATGTTGACCAAAATAAGATTTAAGCACATGTGTATGATGTGTTGTGGGGTTGTGCAATAATCACGGGTGAGAACATAGTTTATAGATGCATCCACAAGCGCACCACATGCATAGTATAAGTCTACAAGGTCATTGTATACCATTCGTATGCTCTCTTTAATCTGTAGCAATTAAAATAAGTTAATTCACCGAAGACATTTCCTTAATGGGATTTTGCTGAGTATGTTTGTTTGTTATGGAAAAAACAGCGGAAGATTGACAATAATAGGACTTGTTAAAGTGCTGATTTAGTGGGATTTTGCTGGGTATGTTTGTTTGTTTGTTTTGGAGAAAATAGCGATTACAGTAACAGACTAACAGTAATCTTAAACTAAATAAAATGCCACCGCATAATTGGTAGTTAATTACCAAAATCAAGCTTCAATTGTCAAGATATTTAAACCTACAACTTATAAATGATATTTAGCTCAGATACCTGTCGATCAGAGCTCGAAAGGGTATGCGCGTCGACAGTCGAAGGCCGATATAGAACTACCATTAAAGGTCGAATGCCGGAGTGTTGACGATTGAAGCCCGAACGATCTGGAACGAGGGTCTGCATGAACATTAAATGGTTAGGGTTTTAGTGCTTACAAACTGTTAGCCTTATATATTATTAATATAATAAAAGTTCAAAAAAAAAAAACAATGGATCAACAGAAAACCAAATTCACAATTCAATTCGGTTTTCAATTAGATAAATCTTAGTTATGGTTTTGAAATTTGACAACAATTTTAACTGATGACATAAAACACACTTAAAAAACAATAATGAATATTACAGTATCCTATAAGCATTGTTATGATCCACTAAACCTCTGTTTACACTAAACCTAGGTTCATGTTTATGTTATAATCATGAAATTATAAACTAATAATGAATATTACAGTACCTTAAGCTCCTTCTCTAGCTTCCGTTTCCTCTGATAATACTTTCGATCGACGGCATTAATCCAACCTAAATCCATACCATAATTAGAACCCAATCTGCCATTAATTTTCACAACAACTTCCCTATGCAAATGCGTGATCTCCACCTTCTTAATCTCTTCGTATGCCAGCCGAAGCGCCTCTAACTTCATGGAATCGTTATCACAGTTGTTCGCGATGAACATCAATCGCGAAATTTTTGAACGGCCAGTGTATAGAGAGGCGTACGCCTCGATGTCGACCTGCTCGTCGCTGATGATCGGTCGCCGTTGCTGCTGCTGAGAAGAACGTTCTCCGGCTATTTCTTCTTCCGTTTCCATGATCGCAACGTATGCTTCGAATTCAGTTTCCACGATCGAAACGTTTCGTGGTGTTTTTTCTTTAAGAATTGATTTGGAATTTTGGATTATGAAGTAATCAATTTACCAGAATGCAATTTTATAGAAACCGTTGGATATGAGGGTTAATTTTGTAGTTGGGTTGAGTGAAGGCCCATAAGATATTGGGTTTTCAAATACCCATCAATAATTCATACCAATTTCGCCTTACACAAACACAAACCAGATAATGATAAAACTGGTTCTGCTTGGGCCAATTTGATCAAAAACCGGTTTGAAATCCGTTTGTGCCGGTTTTGAACGGGTTGAAACCGGTTTCAAAGGGTTACAAACCTACGGTTTAGGTTGGTTTTTAACGGGCTATTGTTAAACCGATTTCTGCTTATAAACCGGTCCTGGTTACCGACTCGATTTTTATGCCTCTAAACTTCCCATTCAAAATTTTTTTGGTGCATAATTAAACTTTTAGTCATATATGTTTTATTCATATATATTTTATTACACACCTCTAAATTTCAGCCATATATTTCCAAAACCTCCTAATCTAAAGAAAAGTGAATGTTAGATTATTGATAATAACTTGAAATTACTTAAGAGCATTTACAGCGGCTTACCCATAATTTATTATGAGTAAGATTTGTATAATTTAGGAAATGGTTGGAAGTGGTGGTGTCACGTTACATTGATTACAAAGAACCAGAAAGCTTACAACCAAAGTTTTTCACTTAATTTACAAATGATTTTTACTCAATTTTGCCAATAAGTTTTTGTATTTTGTTTATAATTATTATATTGATAGAAATTGAGAGGAAATTGGGTGGAAATATTTGATAATTTTGACATAAATTTGCTATGATATGCTTACGGAACAGGTTAAATAATATTGATTAATCAATTCAGTTAAACTTTTCGCTGGCCAAATAAACATAAATAATAAATTTCTAACTTTTCTGTTAAATTAAATACCAATACATAGACATGCAATTATAATAAACTAATAAACTTATAACTAAAAACACATCAACATTGGTGTGACCGTGCGAAAGCAGAAACCGTTGATGCTATTTTTTATTAGTAACCAACCAAAATGATACTACAGAGATTTTATTTCAAAAAATGAAATTTCTTTTTACACAACTCGGATGTAAAACAAGTCAAAAATATCTTCATGTGGTATTTTTTTTGTAGGATTATGCATAAAAATAGTAATAATAATATCATGAACTTGATTAGTAATGTGCATAGTTATACCCAGCTTGTTGTCCCATATTGCTTCCATATGGTTGCCATATTTGTTGTTGCTCTTGTACAAAATACCCCTTTTTCTTTTCCAAGTCAGCAAGTTGCACGTATGACGGTGGTGGGACCATGAGAGACGCTGCAAACGGATCTTGTGGGTCCACCACCGGTTTCTTCTCATTGGGAGCAGGCAATGCTAACACGGGTGGTCCACGCGCTTGATTATAGCCTACGTGTTGTCTCACCGGTCCTTGATCATACATCCCATTTAACATCACCGGATCAAGACCACAACCACGATTTTGGTTTTGGTTTTGGTTCTGGTTTGATAGGTTACTAGCGGACTCCACCAACACCATCTCCCAGTTAGCCTTTTCACCCTTAGGTTCAACCGCGTTGGACCTGGAGAACAACGCGTGAGCCAACATGGTACCATGGTTAGCCGCTGGTGGCAGACTGTCGTTATTCAGGTTCAGTAGGTCTTCCAATTTGGTCACTATGGCTAACGGTGACGGTTCGTTTTCCTCGCAACATTCTTCCATTTCTTTCTTGAGCTTGTTCTTCTTTTCCCTAAGAAAAGTCTCTAAAGTTCCTAAAATCTTATCGGTAACCTTTTGCACTTCTGGGACCGCGGAGGCTCGAATGACACCCGACTCCTTTGACCAGTTATAAAAGTCAACAAGCTCATCAATCGTTTTAGCAGCGTTAACGTATAGATCAAAAGTCTTAACACAATCACCATACTCCATTTCTTGAAACCTATCAAGCAATACCCCTAACGCCTCGCATATATCAGAATAAATCCGAAAACTTTCATTTAAAACGAGGTACAAAGCAACAAACACCATTTTACTAGTTTTCGCAGTGCCAGCTGGCCTACAAGCTAACACGCGATCAATAAGCCGAAGCAGTTTACTAAGTCTCTCCAAAACCCTATCAGTTTTCATCTCCTTCACAGGCGTTCTTACCACTTTTACTTCTTTTCTTTCCCCCCATAACACCGATTCGTGTAAATCACCATAAGATCTCGACTTATGACTAATTCCATACCCGTGATCATCTCTAAACCCTATCGGGCTTAGTTTTCGTTCAAATGCAATGAATTCAAGCTTCAAATCAAGATACATTCCATAATTCTTTACAAACCTTGAATGATCCCAATAATTTGACAACGCCTCGACCCTGAAGTCCGACATGTTCAAAACCCTAGCCCCTCTTCGGCTAGCAACCATGATTTCTTGACCAAACATAGGGTCTCCATCAACTAACAACCGGTGTACAAGCATTAATGCCTTCAACGCAACGACCCAATCATGCGTCTTGCTCAACCGTTTTGAAATATTGTAAACACATGCGCTTACATAACTTCTAGACTGAGATGTAAGATGAAGGATCTCTCTTATGTACTTATCTTCGGCTGGCTCAGTGTCATGACCGGTGGCTTTTACAATAAGCACCCCAAGATCAGGTGCTACATTGCTTGCAACTTTGGCTATGCTTATACTCGTTTGGTCTTTAACCACCCCGATCGCCTTCCTGATCTTACTTGAAGACATTGAAACCAATTACTTGTTATTATCAGGATATCGCGATATCACTGTCTTTTAAACGCTCGAGTCTGCAAAATAAAGCATTTGATAACTTGGATGTGAGAATAGTGATTTAGTAAACCTTGTAGTCACATATTAGTAATCCTTTGGGTTCTCAAATACATGTAATGTTTATTCATTCAAAAGTTTACGGTTTGATTTAAACCGTTTATAAAATTGTCACATGTATAAATCAAGCTATTTAATCTTTGGTGTCTATAGTAAAGCCGAGTCGAGCTAGGTTGGGTCTGCGTAAGTTCAGCCTTAGAGTTAAGCGAGTTAACTCAGTTAGACATGTTTATCTTAACAAATTGTTAACAAGCTGAAATGTTGAACTCAAGTTTGGCTCGTAAAAAGCTTGAGGCGAGACAGGCGCTCGCTAGCTTGTTTATTTTTCAAATTTTTCACATTAACTTTAGTATCTAATAAGCCTCATTTTCACACGCATATATGATATATAGACACATTTTTGGCTTTAATTTAAACAACCCAAACGATCGAAAATACACTCATCGTAATTCTTGAGTCCAATAATTCATTTGATCACAAACTCAATATCATTTTTTATCTTTATATTGAAATTACACGTTGAAACGGAAGGATTATAGATACATAATCGATTACGATCAGAATTCAGAAGCCATATATGTTATCACACACACACACACACACACACAAACACATAACAATACAAAAATTCACAAATCATAAGCTATTTCGCACAAGAAATCAACGTCGATACTATAATCAACGTACATGTAATGATCACTTCTATAACGTTTCGAAAATTGCGATCTAAAAACAATTTAACTGATAGAAACACGTAGATGGATCAAAACTTACCGGAAATTGTCAGAGAATTTGATACTCGATGATAAAAGAAGCTCCGATCTACGAGAAAAGTGAAGGCTTCACAAAACTGAAAATGCCGAATGTATGACAACTTTATATATATGACATGTTGACATGTGTACCTTTTATAAAATATTTTCATTTCGACACCCAAAGATTTTGACTTTTTCAGCTCAAACCGTTATTTTTCGTTACTAAAATTTGTGTGGATTTTGTTTCTTCATTTTTCTTACAAATTAAGGCCCCGTTTGTTCGGAAATTGGATTTAAATTAGTTTAGTTCATTATCATGTTTGGTTGATTATCGAATGGAATTAGAATGACAAAAAATCCATCATATAATTAGTAATAATGTTTGAAATAATTTAACAATCCTTCCACTCATCGAGTAATATTTTTGCTTCATTGGAATCAACACAAAATTATAATAAGTGTTTTACACTTTTGCCACCCTCATTGACAAAACCTTCAATGGATTGGTCTTATTTTTTTTTACATAAACCATAAATAAAGCTTAAAATATGTAAAGAATAACATCGCATATTAAGTTTTCAAATTCATACATATTTCGTTTTCATTATTTCAGATAGAATATTTTCATCACTTAGAAGTGGGGAAAGAATGTAAATAAATTTTGTTTGATAAACAAATCGTGTCCAAATTAACTACATAATTTGTTTAATAGATAGATTAATCATAGTTAAATTAACTCTATAACTTGTTTAATAAATAGGTCGTGTGTCTGCATTAAGTTACCAAGTTACTTTGAATCCATGTTAAATTAGAACTAAAACATAAAAACGTTGTTAATTAACTTAAGTTCAAATCCGTTTATAGCTTCTTAAACTGACCATCGAAAATCTCGTTTTAAATAGTTTTTTTACAACACGACTTATACACAAATTGTCACACCTAAAAGAGTCGATATCAAATTATCAACACTATGTGACAAACTTTTATACAGATTTACTAAACGCGCTTCAAATAAATAAAAGATTGAACAAAAGTTTCTTGACAACATATCTATAAAGATTATTCTTTACACCATCTATACCTGATTCTAAATATTCTATTGTTACACTACATGTTTCAGGTATAACTAACTACACTACACTACACCAACTGTTGTACCTAACTTATTTTAAATACTATCTTTGACTTTGATCGGCGGTCAAACTACTCGGACCCGCACCGTTTTCAACGGGTGGTGAGGTGCCCCATTTTCCCTCTGATTCTAGTGGCTCGAGTACGACCACACCACCATCGGTTAACCCTAACGCAAACTGGTTAGCTTCGGTTGGGTGTGAAGCAATCACAAGTGGATACACCCTTGAACTGCGAAAAAAATAATATTAAAAAGTTGATTAAAATTGAAAAATGACGATTATACCCCTCGAAACAAAATTGAAATGCTTACTTGGGATTGGTTGACAGGTATGACGTGGAACTAATTCGACATCTTAATCTGAGCGTGGATGCGGTAAGAATACCGACACTTCCGTCTTCAAAACTCACGTATATCGATTGGCTATCGCATGAGTAAGTCGCGTGTGTTATCAAACCATTTGTTTCTGGCGGGACCCACTGTTTAACAAAATGAATGTCAATAATTCATGACTGAAGGTGAAATCAATTAAAAAGGTGATTTTTTTAAATCAAAATTCAAACGAAACATGTTTGGTTTTGAAGAACCTGTTTCACGCGTTCAAGTTTAGGTGCTTCATATATTGCAATTTGAGTTTCATGAACTGTTAGAAATTGTGTTTGATCATTGTGAAATTGTACGCGCGTATCGACTACAGGAGCTGCAACGCGTCCAGCTGGAATTTGTAAATTTTTACTCGTCTGTTTCTCCCATCCTTCGGTGCTCCAAACACACAACTACAAAAAAGAAATTACAGTTTTTTTTTGTTATTGTCAAATTTAAACATTTAAAATTAAAATTAAAAAGATTAAATAATGTCCGATTATAAGTTTCTTTTTTACCTGAGAATCAGCACCAGAAGATACCAACACATTAAGCACATTAGAAAACGCCAAACCAGTTATCCGTTTATTATGACCTTTAAGCTTGGTTTTAACCTGTTAATAAATTAACTCATTTTTCGAATATCCAACTTCTAATATTATAAAAATAAAAATAATTTTTATTTACCTCATCGATGCGAACATTGTAGATCTGAATAGACGAGTCTTCCATACCAATGGCTATAATATTATTATCTTGTGGATGAAATGCCAAAAAAGTTGCAGCAGGTGGAGGTGGCATAAATGTAGTCATAGTCTGCATATTTTTAATTGTCAAAAATAAAATAAAAATAAAAATAAAAATAATTAAGAAGTCAAACCTTAAAAGTCATCATATTAAATAATGAGATTTTCCCGCCAGAAGCGGACATAACATAGGAATCATTTTTGGATAATGCGAAACACGGGACCGCTTCTTCAGGGTTGGTTTCACTGATAACATTTGTCATCAAGATACCGCTTGTTGGTCGCCATAATTGAGGAACAACATTTGCAGTAGCCTGAAAATTAAGTTAAAGTGGAATTAATTATTAATTGATAATTTTATTATAAAAATATAAATAAATAAATAAATATTACCTTTCCAGTTGAATTGCGGTCGTTTCGCTGCCATTTCCATAATTTATGAACCGCATTGGCTGCAAGAGCCAATATCGCAAGTCCCGAATTTGTGTAAATCAATCTTGAAATCTGTAATGGTAGATATTATAATTGTTAAATTTTCAAAGTAATAATGTGATAATAAATAAGTCAAATCATGTCATAAGATGTTTGAATATTTGGAAGAACTTTAATCTTTCAAAGTAGATTAAGAAAAGGGGGGGTTAACAAAAGAAATATGCAAGTAAGAAAACAAACATGAAAATGACGAATTTACCCTTATGGTAGAAGATGTATTCTCTGGAAGCCGTAACGAGCGGCACTGTGACGGTTCTGTAATTACTGTTAGTTTCCAAATTCTAGATTTTTCCATTGAGTCATCTCCAACTCTAGGTTTAACATCAACCAAGTTTCTATTCTCACCATTCTACATAAAAATTTAAATTACAATTAACAAAAGATATATATTTATTTATATATGAATACAATAGTAAGATGAGTAGAGAATAAATATATATATATTACCATTGTTGCAACTCTATCCATAATGCTGGGTCCCACAGATACAGTCATGGCAGAACTCTGTAAACAAAATACATCATCATTAAAAAATATTAGAAAAAATTAAACATCAACAAAGGTTTTTTTTTTCGTTTTTTTTACAATATAATCTATGGTACCCATTAATTTATATACTAAATATTGTAAATTTTGTTTTGATGATAAGAGCTTAAGTAAATTATTTAAAATTTAGAATTATATTAATTTTTATTAAAATGTTTACCTTCACAACAGATGGTGATGCAACTCTGGAAGAATCAAACGAACGATTCTCCATGGTTCTTAAAAGCCTAATTCCATCTGGGTTAGCGAGAATCTTAATCCCGTTGTCATTAGTTGAAACAGCCAATAAGATTCCTTCCTTGTTAAACTTTATGCAAGCATAAGCCTGCACATGTTTTAAAATATATATATATATATATATAGGAGGCGGATCAAATACATATATGTTTTATCCTACATAACGTAGGATACAATCAGATGATGACACGTGTAGAAAGAGAAAAGGGTAAAAACGTAAACAACATTTCATAGAAACTTCCCGTAAATAAACAAACTTTCCCCTTTTTTTTAAAAAACCGAATAACTTTTTTACGTTTCAATATTTTTAAAAAAAAATTACACCATTGAATAGATCATTTCATTATCTTTAATTCGAGTATAGTATTGATATGATTTTTTTCGATT
>WOUH02000002.1:9957782-9971483 GCA_009936405.2 Stevia rebaudiana | reverse complement strand
GAATACTCAACAGTTGTGTATTTTGAATTTATTTATTTCTTTCGAAGAGTATTTACTCATTCGAAGAGCAAAATACTCAGAATTATTTTGAATATTATTTTTATATTCATTCGAAGAGTAATCTCATTCGAATATCAGGTAATTATTAAAATGTTATTATTTTAATCCTTTTGAAGAGATAACATTCATTCGAAGAGAGAATATTTTTCAAAATTTTGACAAGTATTTTCTCATTCGAAGAGGGTTTTATATTTTTCAACATAAAGTCCTTCATTCAAAGATTGGATAAATATAACAACAATTTGTTTTACAAAATACAACAAAAATTTGATAAAATACATAAGTATAAAATGTTTACTTGTGTAGACTATTTTTCAAGAATTTGTTTCAAGAAAAATATTAGTCAACAAGCAATTTTATTTTATCTTGGAGATACATATAATGTATCTTTGTGTTGTGCTGCTACTTTCTCAATCGAATATATGAATCCAAAGCTTTACGCAACTACTTCCTTCTCCTCCCAAGCCTTCTTCTTCGCCCTGTTGGCGAACTTTTCTTTCCCCCGTTCTTGTACTTGGGGTTGCTCATCGTATTCTTCTCATTGGTTGTGAGTTGACATGCATACATCATCACCCTAAAATTGGTTGAAGTCTTCATCTAGATGAGTAGGAGCTGGGTAATCAACACATGCTGAGAGTTGAAAAGGTAGATTTTGATAGTATGTAAACGGTGGGGTGTTGAATTGTAGTAGTACAAAGCAACACTGTGCAACTTGCACGTTCATATTTTGATAGTATTGATATTGATACGATTGAGGTTGAGAATGCAGGGGGATGACTGAGAATGAGCAGGTGGCCGTTGTCATGGGGGCTATGAAGGTGTGCATGAGGTGCGACCACACAGGGCCCTAATTTTTTAGGGGCTCGAAATTTTTATTTTTTACATATAATTAAATTTATAACAAAAATGTATATGATTCACTCGAAATTATTTAACTTGTTAAAGTTTAAATTCAATTATAAATGACATAGAGATCCATTAAATCATAACTTATGAGAGTGTTAACCCCTGATTTTCTATTTACGAATATTTATTATATATATGGGCATATTTTTAAAAGTTACACATGACACTTAAAATCTTGAAGACGGCCCGGTTGTGAGTGATCGGATGTCGATTGAGAATGAAAAGATTGAACCTGGTTGAGAGAAAATCACCTTGGGATGATTTTTTTTTTCTCGGAGGAAGAAACTTCTCTTTTGAATTCAATGTTTTTGTAGAGTTTTTTTAAGGTGATAAAAATGGTTGAATTTGGAAGATAGTTATATTAGAAATTTAATTATTTTCTTATACAACGTCTCCCTTAAGATTCACAAGGCTCGGGTAACCAACCTGTCCACCGCAGCCTGTACACTCATGAATTTCCTTTATACCCTGGACAATATACTTACCATACACACTCTTTGAAAAGCCTCAAAAACCCCCAAAACCCAAAAAACCCCAAAAACCTTGTATTACTTTTGAAGAAAAAGGGCTTTCAAGAAGGGACGTGATTTCATCTTTGTTGAACACTGAAGAAGCCAATGTATGTTTCACTATCGGATATTGACTAAGATTACAAGATATAGATTCAACTCTCAAAGATTGATTATAAGCTTTGCATGTTCTCTCTAGGTTACAAGTAAAAGATAACAATATGAATGAATCTTCTTTTTGTTGATCTCCTTTTTATTGACATTTTACTGCTTCTTGCTTCTCTTTTTCGTACGAGGAGCATCATGACCTCGTACCTGTTGCTTCTTAGATATCTGCCTTTCCTTTCACCTTTTGTCTGCTGACATTGTCCTTTTGGCGTCTCCTCCCTTTGGCGCCTTATTTTGCATTAAATGCTAATGCAGTAGCATTAAATGCTTTTCTCTTTGTGGGCTTTTCTTCCGATGCCCATTTCCTTTTATTAGTGGACTTTGGCCCAATTTCTCCTCTATAACCCATTATTTACATACTGTAACTTAATATCATATTTATTACTGCATCTCCTGGTGTTCATGTTATTATTATTGTGATACATATAAGCATTTTTATTGAATTATTGTGTAACTCTTGAGTAACTTTTAAGTTCTAACCGTTTAGGTCTACTATATAATCCTTGGTTTCGATTTTATAACTAAGACAAAATCTCTTCCATAATATCACTCATGACGTCAAAGCAAAATCTGTCATGATACAACAATTTTTCTTTTTTCTAGTTCTTGAAAAAAAAAACTCAAACATGAAATTGAACACTCTGAAAGATCAGTCGCCTTCGTCTACTAGCAAATCGTCTTAACAACTGACAAATGTTTCAACCATTGTAAGTTTTATTTCAATCAAGTTGAATAATCGCAAAATGATTATGATTTTTAAGACCACGAGTTTATTGCAATATATTATTACCAACATTACACCACCACAAGAAATTCACATGCTTAATATTTAGGCTTTAATAACGCGTTAGGTTCTTTGGCTTTCACACTAACAGTATCTTATATACCTTTCACAGCGCAACGGCCTTAGCTAATGTCGGGTCGTTGTCTACTCTTATGGCTTCTAGATGTTAACTATTTAGGTATCTTGATGCTCCTTTGATTGATCATTCCATGTACCAAAGATTTGTTGGTGTCCTTCAGTGTCTCGTTTTGACTCACCCGGAGATTGCATATGTTGTTAGTAAGGTTTGTCAGTTTCTTCAGACACCTACGAAAAGGCACTAAATGCCAGTCAAGCGCATTCTACATAATCTTAAGGGTACCGTCACTTGGTTTTCTTTGTTGTGATCCATGCCTATGTTGTTGCTAACATATATGTCTGTCTAGATTGTGGATATACCAATAGTTAAGGTGTCTATGTGTTCTTAAGCTTAACCTTACCGGTTGGATTTAAGAAAGAACATATAGCTGCGAGATCTAGTGCCGATTTCGACTATTGGGTCGTTGCCCAAGCGGCATGTGAGATTCACTGGATTATGACATTATTCAAGTTATGCTTACCTTCGACAGGATCCCCAACTTTATAGTGTGATAACATTAGTGTCATCTATCTAGTAGTCAACCTAGTGAATTGTCAACATGAAAACATACAAAACACCTTAACATTGACTTACACTTCATCAATGATAGGTTTTTCATAAGGTGCCCCTCCCCATGAGATTAAGGGTCAAGTCTAACATTGGACAAAAGGTGTATATCTAAGAGCAATCAGAACGTATATTATGATTATATGAGTTTATAATACTAAAACATACGTAAAAATATAATTTAGGACATCATATCTAGATATAGGGACATATCGGCATTAACTTTTTTTGACACGTAGAACAATAATAAAAAAAAATGGGTATAACCGACCCACTAACCAACCTAAGACGCCAACGTCACAAGAGCAAGACGTAGAATGCAATCAGCTCACAAAATACTCAGAAGTTGTGCAACAAAACACCTACACTCAGGCATTACGCTTAATCCATTTTCCTCTACTCCAATTATTTATTGAAACATATTGTTTAAAGTCAGTCAAGTCAACTTCAATTCGTACTCAAGTTGATTACAATACGAACTCGGCACATAATGGCCTATTCGAAAGGGAAGCTCAAGTCGTATTCTAACTTGAATCAACTTAAGTCTTTATGACCTAACCCATTTCTTTGCATTTTGATGATTTATATGTTTTTGTTTAGACAGATCGTAAATAACTAAATAAGTAATAGTTATAATTTTTGGAAGTCTCAAATATCATAATTCTAAACTACCAATATACAAGGAAATGATAGGAGAAATAAAGGGTTTAAAATTAATGAACCAAGCGAACTACCAAAAATTATTATACGAACGACTTAACAAACATCTTTACCAGGCATTCGGGCTTTAAATTTTGATTAAGTTTTTAAACAAATTAAATTATAAGGGCGTATCAAACCACAAGTTATATAGAGAAGTCTAAAATGACTATATATTTGGAATTGAGACAATTTAACTCTCTTAAATACAACAGAGTTATTAAAGTCATGATTATTAAATCAAGCTCAAGGCTTACAAAAAACTGGTGTAATAAGAACCAAGACAAACCACCCCTCGAAATGGTATCGAGTAATAGTAGTAGTGATATACAATAAAAATAACAATAATACATTTCACAAGAGTTGATAAAAACCTTTGTATAACTCACTACTTAAACTTGAAACACAACTTTCTTGACAAAATATCTTTAAATATTTGCTTTACACCATCTATACCTGATTCTAAAGGTATCACTGATCTACACTCACTGCTGTACCTAACTCTTATTATAAATATTACCTTTGTGGTTGATCAGTTGTGTTTGGTGCACCCGCGGTTAAACTGCTTGGACCCGCACCGTTTTCGGGTGGCGGTGAGGTGCCCCACTTTCCTTCTGACTCTAGCGGCTCGAGAACCACCACACCACCATCGGTTAAACCTAATGCAAACTGGTTGGGTTCGGTTGGGTGTGCAGCAACCACAAGTGGATACACCCTTGAACTGAAAAAAGAAAATGTTTATGATGTGATATGTTGCAAAAAGATGTTTAGGTCCCTGTGACAGAAATTTTGAAAAATAATTACGTTGGATTGGTTGGCATGTATGACGTGGAGGCGACTCGGCATCTTAATCTGAGTGATGATCCGGTGAGGATACCAACACTACCGTCCTCAAAACTCACGTAGATCGATTGGCTATCGCATGAATAAGTCGCGTGTGTGATCAAACCGCTTGCTTCTGGTGGGACCCACTGTTTTAACGAATATTTAAGAGTTATGTTAGTAAATTCATGAGTAGAGCGGAAATGATTCATGAAAGAAAATGTGGTGTTTATCACCTGCTTCATGCGTTCAAGTTTAGGTGCTTCATATATGGCGATTTGAGTTTCATGGACTACTAGTAATTGTGTTTGATCATTGTGAAATTGCACACGCGTATCCACTACAGGAGCAGCAACGCGTGCAGGTGGAATCTGCACGTTTTTACTCGTTTGTTTCTCCCATCCTTCTGTACTCCAAACGCACAACTGCGAAAAAAGAAAAAAAAAATTTGAGAATTTTAATCATTTGAAAACTGAATATTAAAGATTAAAAAATAACGCGGTCCACTGTTTCTCACCTGTGAATCGGCACCAGAAGAAACTAGTACATTAAGCACATTCGAGAACGCCAAGCCTGTTATCCGTTTACTATGACCTTTAAGCTTGGTTTTAACCTGTTTTCGTAAAATTATTATAAGTTAATTCGTTTTTCAAACATACACTTTAAATTATAAAACAAAATAAATAAATTAAATTAAATTAAATTAAATTAACCTCGTCTATGCGAACATTGTAGATTTGGATAGATGAATCTTCCATTCCAATGGCTATAATATTATTATCTTGTGGATGAAATGCTAAGAAAGTTGCAGCAGGTGGAGGTGGCATGAATGTAGTCATAGTCTGCATATTTCCATTTGTAAAGTTAATATAATAATAATTATAAATACAATAATTATAAGAAAATTTGTTTCATACCTTGAATGTCATCATATTGAATAAAGAGATTTTGCCCCCAGAAGCAGACATAACATAGGAATCGTTCTTGGAAAGTGCAAAACACGGGACAGCTTCTTCAGGATTGGTTTCACTAATAACATTTGTCATCAAGATACCACTTGTTGGTTGCCATAATTGAGGGACAACATTTGCAGTAGCCTAAAAACACATAAAATATTAAAATGGAATTAAAAATTCTAAATAATAATAATAATAATATTACCTTCCCAGATGAGTTGCGGTCATTTCGCTGCCATTTCCATAGTTTATGGACAGCATTGGCAGCTAGAGCCAATATCGCAAGTCCCGAATTTGTGTAAATCAACCTTGAGATCTGTAATGATGGATATTATAAACAGGTGGCAATTAAAAAATCATTAAATCAATAAAGCCTGAATTTGTGTAAATAAACCTTGAGACCTTGGATGTATGTTTTTAAAGTGCTTGTATGACATCAAAAATTCAGAATCATATAATCAGTTGTAATAAAACTAGCATTAGTATATAGCGATGATGTTTATATTTGTCATACTTAGATAATGTTTGAATATTAAGCAAAATTTGGTCCTTTAAGATACTAATAAATAAAATGAGAAAATGATGAAATACCCGCATGGCGGAAGATGTAGTATCTGGAAGCCTTAACGATCGGCATTGTGACGGTTCTGTGATTTCTGTAAGTTTCCATATTCTAGATTTTTCCATAGACTCATCTGCGATTCTAGGTTTAACATCAACCAAACTTCGATTGTCACCATTCTACAAGTGGACCCAATGTAAAAAGGTTAATATTGGGACTTTATATCGGGGTATATATATACTAACGTTAATTGTAAAATGAGTATGTGTCAAAAGTATCTCACCATTGGAACCATTGATGACATTGGTGGTACTCTATCCATAATGCTGGGTCCCGCAGACGGATTAGAAGCACCAAATGTAGTCAAAGCAGAAGGCTGTACCTGTAGAGCATTTGGTAAGTATTGCAACATATATACTCAAAAAAAAAAAATTTATTATTATTTTAAACAAACTACATCATTAAACACCAATATCAGTTATTAAAAAAATAAACGATTTTATCATCTATTATCTTTTTTTCACTATAATCGATATCTTCACATGTTTCGCCTTTGTAAGTTTAAATACTGCATATTGTAACTTTATTTTAAAACCTTTAGTTTTAATGTTAAAAGTCAAGTAATATTTATTTTTCTGGAAAAAGGTGCGGTCCTAACTGCGTCAAACCGGAGGACGGGAATTTATAAAATAATGCAAATTAAAGAAGGATAAATTACTTATTTACTTATGTTTAAAACATAACTAAATATTAATGTGAATCATTACCTTCACGTTAGATGCTGATGCAACTCTAGAGGGATCAAAAGAGCGAGTCTCCAAGGTTCTTAAAAGTCTGACACCTTCTTGATTAGCTAAAATCTTGACACCGTTATCATTTGTTGAAACAGCCAATAGAATCCCGCCTTTGGTGAAACGTATGCAAGGAGAAGCCTGCAAATAATTTAAAAAATATATACATATTTCTTAACAGAAAGTAACAAACGCGTATCTGAAACCAAATATATAAAAGAAAAGATCCAAAAAGTACCGGTAAACCACCGTCAGCATCAACGGTTGTCAACAAGTTAACACTATCCATATCCCAAAATTTAACAAGAAACTCATCACCAGCAGCAAGAAAACGTTTTGTAGTATCGAATTGCACAATGCCAACTGATCGTTTCCCAAGACCGTTATATGTTCGTTTAACAGCACCTTCACTTTCATTCCATTCTACAATGTATGATTCTCCTTCTTTACTTGTACCACACGAGAATAACCTATAATGTATGGTAATTAATATTATTACATTAATATTATATGCATAATAAGAAAAGAATTTCTCTAAGTAAACGGATCACACAGGATGGCTCGTTGACCTGTTAATCCAGATCAAAACCCAACCCATTGACGGTATTTATACACACCGAATCCCAAATTAAGCACAAAGTTGTCGACTTTTCAAACCTCGTTCCATCTGCACTGTATGCCATTGTGGTGGATGAATGACCCGGTGCATCATAGTCAACTCTTGAACCCATGTTGTCATATAACCATGCTTTTATTTTCCCATCAGTTGCGGTCGAGAATATAAACTGGTACACGAAGAAATAAGTAATTAATATCATTGTAAAAAATCTTGAAATGTAAGAAAAGAAAAAAATTACTTTTAAAAAGTTTATAACTTATTATACCTGAATGTTTTCTTTAAAATGTGGACATATAGAATATACAGGTGCTTCATGACCCTCAAATGTAAACTGTTTAGCACCCGTTACTGCATCCCAAACCTTGATTAATCTATCTTCTCCACACGTTACAATGCAAAGTTTGTCTGGATAAGAGAACGCGAGGTCATTCACACTGCCAGCATGAGCCTCAATCTGTATATATTATGTAATATAACAACTTCAGTATATATATATAACAAATATAAAACCCAAAAAAGAAGGAAATATAACAAACCTCCAAGTGGTTTCGTAAATCATCACCGCCATGATAAGAGTATATCTGCACGACATACTTTGAGTATGCAACACCTATACCACAGTTCATATTTTCAATTCAGATCTTATTAAAAAAAATGATATGAATATTTACATTATTAATAAATTAAGGATTAACATACCAAAGAGTGTTCCATCAGGACTCCAAGTTACACGATTGATAGCTGCAGTATAATCACTGTTCAAAGAGGCCTACCATAAAGAGTCAACGGTCAAGATGTATCCAAAATAAAATTTATTTTAATTTAGATATAATATACAGACCTGCAATGGCATTGAGAAGGTACTATGATCCCAAATTTTGAAATTCTTATGAACAAGTTTTTCTCTGCTACTGAGGTCCCATATCAATATTTCACCAGTACTTGTTCCAACTGTAATTAGTCAAAAACAGGAAAATTGATGACATAATACACGACTAAAGCAAAGTTATTTTTAGAGCAAGTGAGAACTAACCAAGAAGAAAGATTTGCTTTAATGGATGAAAATCCATGCTTTTAACTACTGAACCCTGAGTTAGTGTCATCACCACGGTTTTTGGTAAATCATCAGATGAATACGAGCTTTGACCATGACTTTGACCGCTGTAACCAACAGGTAAGATATTTACAGGCAAATGGTTGACCTGCTAACAATGTCGCAAACATGATTAGACCCTAATTAGAATAAAATTTCAGATTACACAACTTTTAAACTAGCGTGAGAAAATGTCATACTTCATCAGAAATACCAAATGTCCTTGTTCTTTTTAATACATGGTCTGAGTCAGCAGTTTGATAGTCTACAGCAGGGTTGTTGGTTGGTGGAGTCCTAGGGCGCTTTAATATAGCTGTTATGTTAAATAAAAGAATGTTATTATGAAAAATAATAATAATAATAATAAAACTAATCACATTAAATATAACCGAATAAATTATGTACCAGAATTACTTGGTGGATTAAAACCAAGAGGAAGAGGACCAGCAGAAGCTGATGGATGAGGAACAGTTGATGGATTTGCCATCCAACCAGCAAGAGATGTTGGCAGAGCTGCTGGTGCAGGCTGAAAAGGCTTCACACATACACAAAACAAATAAATAATAAAAATAAAATAGGAGTAAACTGCAGTTTTTGATCATGAGGTTAGTTAGTTTCAAAGGTTTCAGTCCCACGATTAACACCTTACGTCCCTGATCTTTGCTGTTTTAACGGAATCCGTCCCTCCTGCTGACTTCCATCCATAGTTCCATTAGTTCTCCCCCACGGTGCCTTTGTATTTCGTCAGTTTTCCTCTTTAATGCATCAATAAACTTTACAAAACCTTACATATTTTGAACGTGATATGCGAACTTAGGGTTTTGTAAGATTCTTTGATGAGTTAAAGAGGAAAACTGACAAAAATACCCCCTCACATGAGGGGCACGTGTGGGGGACTAACGGAACTATGGACGGAAGTCAGCGGGAGGGACGGTTCCTGTTAAGACATGAAACGCTAGGGACGTAAGGTGGTTAAGGGTGGATTGAAACTGTTAATACTAGCAAACCTCAATGACACGAAAACTACAGTTTACTCTAAAAATATAATAAATACAGAATGAGAATTTGATTAAAATTGTTTCACTTACGCCATGAGCACCCAAAGATGGAAAGCCTGCAGGCTTTGGTACAGCACCCATTAGTGGATTATTTACAGGCGATGGAGCCCTAGCACCATTTGGTTGTGATTGACCACAAGAATGATCAACAAACAGAGTCTTTATGTCGGGATTCGGTTTAGGATTTTTACACAACTGATGTTGCCAGTTCAAACTACAAATCATAAAAAGAAAAAGTCACAATGAAATCATGAACTTGAGCATGAAAAGTCAAATGCAGATACGGAGAGTATTTAATCCGAACCTTTGATTGATAAGTGTACGCAATCTTGAGTTTTTCAAAGTTGGGAAGTTTAATTTGTCACGAAAAAGAGGATTTGCTTCAATCAACTTTTTAAGCTCACCCAACATTATGCCCCTTGCAGACTTTGTGTCTCCATATTTTGATAGCTGCTCGTTGTCTCTGTATGCACATTTATTATCATAAACCACCAAAGTTTTATAGAAAAGTTGTGACAATTTATATATTTTATAAAATGTGATTGAACCTGAAGTTCTCCAGAGTCAAAAGCTGTGTAATTTCTTTAAATAGATCTTCATTAAAAGCTGAAAACACCTTCAAGTCCTTCACTAGAATTTCAACAGCTTTAGCACGATCCTTCCTAAAAATTGAAAAAAAGAACATAATAGTAAATATAATGCATCATCCTAAAAACAATCTCATTATGTGCTTTCTAGAATAAAATTGCATTCTATGATTTTATCACAAACAAAACTACTAAATATATCACTAAAATACAAATCAAAAGCTGAAATAGCAAATGCAACAAAGCCTTAAAAGTCTTCGGCTTTATCGTCATTAACTGCATTTCAGGATGTATATCACAACCACCTGCTTAATAAATGTCAATTCAAGGCAGCCATGTATGAAAGCACTCAATTAACTAACAAATTAAACATAAACATACTTATCTAAGGCTTCTAGGTATTTCTGCTTTCGTATCTCAAAGAAGATCTTCATTGAATATCTGTTATCATCCACCTTTGTGAATCCAGAAAGATACTTCTCAACCTCATCCCATTCGCCATTTGTCACCATTTCCTCAAAGTACCGAATGTTGAAGAAGAAACCAGACTCTTGTTCCAACCTTACAATAAACCAAAACACAATTACACACAACACCACAAAAACCATTTGAAAGCAGAAAACAATTTTTCAAAAAAACTATATATAGAAATAGAAGTAAATGAGTAAATTTATAAAGAAAGTTCCCAAAATTATAAACCCTACCTGTGAACAGTCTCCTTAAACTTCTCTTCATCTAGAAACTGAAGTATTAAAAACACAAGCTCTCTGCTAAGAGAAGACATAGTTTCCCTTTCTTCCTAAAACTGCACAAAATTGAAATTAAATGAAAGAAAAAAACACCATCAAAATCTTAACCGATCGAGCAATCAAAGCCCTAACAAGCAGCTCCGATTTTTCATTCAACAAAACCAGATATTTCCAACAACATACAGACTATACATGCAAACAACATCATCTAAATCGATGTACGGATGATCTACACATAAATTACCTCACAGAAACTGGAAATTGTGCGAGATTTGAGTTTCGTACCTTTAAATTGGATGATGAAATGTTACGGAGACAGATCTGAAGGTTTGTAGAGAGAGAAACGATTACTGAACTATTTCTTCTTTAGGGATTTCTAGAGAGAGAAAACACAGAGAGATGTGAACCGAAGAACGAAGACGCACGATAAATAGTGGTGAAGAATACGAGTAGTGCGAGATGATAGGGTAACTAATGATAAATAGATGGGGTTATCACCATGCTTATCACCCTATCACTACTGCTTATCAGTTGAAAGATCACAACTTATCATTAATAAAGCTTTAAATAATCAATTTGCTCAGTCAATTATAGATGATTAACATAAAAAATACATTAAAATAAACATTATTATTATATTATATATATAGCCTTATTTATCAACATTGGTAATGGTGGTGAACCTATATCAAACGGAAACTAGATTCAGAACTCAGATGTACCTTATTGATGATAAGTTGGGGGGGGGGTTGACCGAGCAGGTGTGTTTGACCGGGACCGGAGACTTTCGGTTCGACGATAAATGGACTGGAGCAAAAACTTGCTTCACACGGACCCGGGCGACGTATTGTTTCAATAAATTTTCCTCGTCAGAAACCCGCTTTTGCACCCCCTGTGTGCGGGTAAGTAATGGAGTAAAACAACACAAAGACATTGAATGCTCTTCACCAAATAAAAACATATAAACACATCAATTTTCCTATCCCACACCAATGTGGGACAAGGGAAGCAAAACTCCCTTTCACACAGCCAAGTTTCAGTCAGATGCAGAGTCAGTCAGATACAGAATCAAACAGCCAAGTTTCAGTCAGATGCAGACTCAGTCAGATCATACCCAGTCAGCCGAAACAAACAACCCCTGAATAACTTATAGCTGGTAACTTGATAGGATGGTTAGCGACCCGCCGACCCAATTTTATTAAACTGCAAATCTTTTATTTATTAATAGCAGAAGATCTCACGTGCTAGTCACCGGTAACCGGACGATGTAGATAAGGTCAATTCGTTGACCTTCGTGAGACCGTACCCCATAGATAAGCGGGGACCAGATGGAATATGTAAACTCTCTCCCTCCTCAAGTTCGAACCGGTGATCTTTATCTGATGTGCAATTTCTCCCCATCACAAGAATACCATAGCAATTATGCTATGGGCAATAGTTGAACCTGGGACCATCAAATAAGAGCACCAAGTCAATACCTCCACCTAACCACTTGGGCCAGGTTAACAGAGTTTTTTTCTCATTTAAGCCGTGACATAAAATCAAATGTATCTAATAAGATAATATAAGAATCCAATAGTTCGGTCCGGTTTTTCCGGACGTTTTTCGCTGTAAACTGCAGACCAAACTGCTCACTACGATTTGGAAATTTTGAAAATGACCGACCAAAAATATAAAGAAAAACCTTGAGCGTGAAACCAAACCGATGACCGATTTGACGGTTTCAAGTTTTAAACCAAACCGTGAACAGTCCTATTCACCGGAAACACCATGGTTCAAATCCTATATCAACACTTTATTCTATTTTTTTCTCTTATATGTTTGTATTCCATTTTTCATGTTGCTAAAAACACAATTTATTATGCATTGTATGTACAGTTAGTTTGAACACGGGTAGGTTAGGATGTAATATGTTGTAAAATGAGCTAAGGTCAAATATAAGTTGTTTGTTCTAGGGTTTAAATTCGAGTTGGTTTACGTTTCAAGCTAAGTTTTGTTCGGAAATGAGCCATGCCAAGTATAATGTGTTTTTTTTCGACGCAGTCGTTGCAACACGCAAGTCTTAATGCTTCAAGGTTTTTTCAGGTCTTACATGTTTTTAACTTAAAGTCCTTTTTGGCCTTCCTTTTTTTATACGGTAATGCAATCACGGGGTTTTGACGAGTCGCAAAGTGTAAACCTTTTGTTTCTTTTTGGTTTTTTCTGTCGTTTAATGTGTCGCCACACGTGACAGCCGTGACATAACTGGGTAAATTACTACTATGTATAACACTATTTTAATGCACTTTAATATCAGTAAAACTTTCAAACAATTTCTAAGTCCAAACCGTGCGCATTAGTGTCATGTGCGCTCCCGCTTCACGCGGGTAGAAGATCTCGTTTAATATAATGGTGAAAGTTCACAAGAAAAACTTCGATTTTCCGTTTCTAAAGAATGAACATGTATTTTTTCGCCCATCTCCTATACACAAGAGTATGAAACCCCTGTCATGTAGACAACCTAGAAACGTGTCATAAGGGATCTTTAACCAACAAAAAGTTGATGATCATACAAACAGTGGCGAAGCTTGAGATTATTGTCAAGGGTTGCCAAGATCATATATGTAGAATTTTCAGGGATTTCGTGGGTTGCCGGCCTATATATATAAAAAAA